>CM055124.1:112603656-112868656 GCA_029206835.1 Rana muscosa | reverse complement strand
ATAAAAGCCCCTCCATCAAATTATCCCTAACCTCAGTGCGGGATTACAGGATAATATACTTTGCAGGCCATCAACGTAATCACTCCTCCCAGCATTTCACCCTACTAAACCCATAAGCACATTACAGTCCTCTCTGCCCACTCACAAGACTGGACATAAATTAATCAAGAAGAGAAAGGAATAAAAAATGCAATGGACTGTGAATGGAAAAGCCGCTTGGATTTTGCTCGGATTATGGTTCTAGGAGGAAATGAATGAATGGATAGATGGTGGAATTAAGGGGAGATGCTTCCACAAGCACTGGTTTCCTCTGCATCCCCCCATCCCATCCCCTTGGGGTTACATTGCCGCACACAGGGGCATTAAACACCATTGATGAATGGTACAATTAGATTTTCATTAGATTCTGACCTACAGACATAAATAGAGATTTCTATAACATAAACAATACACCGCCTACCAGTTCAACAGATCCAGCTACGATGGTTTATTAAACATACTCAGAACAATGGATCAGATAGAAATCTGCTTCATTTAACCCAATAAAAATATGAACACAACGGATCAGGATTTCCGCTGTGTGTTTTCTGATAAAAGAATTAAATGCACTAGAGAAATAAAAGATCAAAGTGTAATTCAAAATAACATTCCTTGATTTAAAAAGACCTGTTAGGTACTGCTGGATCAACAGAAATTTACAAAGAAAAAAAGGCAAAACCCTAAACGATTCTATTCTCATCGCAGTGTCTGGAGATATCCACGAATGTCCAAAACCCAAAGCAGATTTTCGTATCTATTGTAAGTGATTTTAGCGTTGCTTCTGTCTGTGAACCAGTTTATAGAAAATTAAAATAAGTAAAACAATAAAAAAAATGATATATATATATATATATATTCTGTTATATTTCGCTAACATCACCTACCTGTGCAGTTGTCCCAAGGTGTCCCCAGCCAATTTCTTGAATTCCTCTTTCTTGAACTCCATGGTGATTCTAGGAATCTGGAGTCGTTCAGGTATTAATTGTGAGCTTTTAAGAAAAAGTTCTCATCACGACTTTTAGGATATGTGTAAAATGAAAGATAGACCTTTTCAAGTTAGCTATTTATTCTCCTCCTTTTTATTCCTGGTAGAAATAAAAAGAAAAGAAAAAAAAAAGAAGAAAAGCCTTCTAGGGTTTGGCCTTAAGAGAGACAGGCATAAGTAGACCTGAGCTTATGTAGTAAGGAGGAGAGAGAGCCATAGGAGTGAGAAGAGGATAGATCAGGCTGTGCTATGCAGCATAAGATCCAATAAATCTTCTTCTTTCTTGCGTGGGACGGCCATGAACAAGAGTGAGAAATGCTCTGTATAGTCAGTTAGTTGGAGGCTCTGGTTGGGAGAGATGTTTGACGCGGGCGTTGGAAGCTCATTTGGCTGGAATTGTGCTTCAGCACCACGGACAGCGCCAGGCGTCGCCGCTCAGGCCAATGGAATCCTGCACTTTCAGCACCAACTTCAAAGGGACAGCCGGGGACTTGTTCACGCCTAGGCAGCTATTGGCCCCATAGAGCAAATCTGCTATACAGTACACCTAGAGCCTGCAAATGTACAGAGGAGAAGTTCCTTGCTCTACCATCAGCAGCAGCCGCCTTTCCCCCACCTCTCCTTCCCAGCTAACAGCACCATAGACAGTCCCACTTCAAGTGCTAGATTTGGAAAAGGATTAGAAGACGTTTTCCTGCTTGTCCCAGCTGAATTGTAGTGCGGGAGGGGTGAGGGCCATGTGGGAGGGGACGATGGAGAAGCAGGAGATATCGCTTGTATTAATCTGTAAAGGTACTTAAAGAGGGGGGATGGGTGCAGGTGGTCTGGGTGGCAGGATGGGACGGATAAGGACAGCTTTGGTTAGTGCAACTTAGTGATATATACTATGGTATTGTCATCAACCCTTATAGCCTCAATTGTATTTAAGTGGATACTATATATATATATATATATATATATATATATATATATATATATATATATATACACACTATTTTATATGTGTATATATATATATATATATATATATATATATATATATATATTATGCACTTAAATTCAATTGAGGCTATAAGGGTTGATGACAATACCATATATTTGACAATATATACATTTAGCCCCCAACATTTTTGTGATCTGGTGGTACGCAGACACAACCCACCAGGAGGGCCTGCTGCAGTTAGCATGCATGGTAAGATTAACCAGTGTATGTGTAGAACGAACAACTTAACAATTTAATCCGCATTAATTACAACATTTTTAACACATCTTTTTGGAGATTGTAACCTGCTTCTCTTTTCTGGATATTAATGAAAGCATTTTTTTAAAGCTGACTGCTAAGTCTGTGGGCCTGCCTTTCCATGTCACTCAAACAGTATTGGTACTTTAATAAAGCAGTTGCAAGATCAATTTACATAGACTTAGATTATATCTCATGGCTACTGATAAGAATGCCTGAAATTTAAAGACCACTTCTATCTTGTAATAAATACTGAAATATCAATCCCCCAGCAGCTCCACTAGCAGCGGGTACACATTAGGTCAATAGGGCATACATACAAGTGCATAGCAAACCACTATTACCCTGTGCTGGGAGAATAGCCTGCCTGTCCTCCAATGATAAGCCTTGTGCGCTGACACATCCCATCTGCACAGTTATTTTCTAGGAAGATACGTGTAATGTTGTTTCTCCACCCCATCTCTATTAGCCCCTCATGCAGCTGAGCACATAAATTATATGATCACTTAAAAAAAGAAAAGATAATGTGTATAAATATATATATATATATATATATATATATTCATATATATATATATATATATATATATATATATATATGTATATATATATATTCATATATTAGGGCTGTGGAAATTAACTATTAATTCCTCGATTAATCGATTAATCGTTTTGATCGATCAAAATTATTTTGATCGATCAAAATTCTTTGGGCTTGCCGTGTCCATCTGAAGGGCTCCTTTGCTGTGCCTTCATATCTGCATGCCGGCGGGACCTTACTATCTGCCACACGCAAGGGCTGTTACACTTCCCTCTATCACTTCCCTCTATCAACCTGGGATTCTACAGCCATCCACTGGGAGTTGTGATAGTTCCCTTCACGGGACATCTACATGCCGACGGACTGATGTTAGCCCCTCCTCATCTGGATTCAGCAGTGGTATCATTGTACACATTTTTATACCAGTATCATACTTAGCTACATGTTTTTATGACTGCTTTTGCTACCGTTTGGAATTACTCGCACCATTTTTACAGTTTATGTAGCTACATTGATTTTATCTCCAGTGCAATATTTATTTTGTTACCTACTTGAAGACAATAACAGTTTTAATGCTATTCCCATTGAGCGCTGCCTTTGTGTGTTTTTTGTATCCTGCTATCGATTTTTCCAGTGGTTGGTAGCTGCACTGGGAATCGGCCTGCAAGGAGATCAGCTAAAAGTAGTTGGATCTGTATGTGCGTTATAATTAATCGAAATTAGTCGATTAATCGATTTAAAAAAAATCGATTAATTGAACACGAAAATTTTAATCAGTAACAGCCTTAATATATATATATATATATATATATATATACACACACTGCTCAAAAAATTAGAGCAGTGGTTCTCAACTCCTGTCCTCAGGACCCACTAACAGGCCAGGTTTGCAAGATAACTGAAATACATCACAGGTGATATAATTTGCTGCTCAGTGATTGCAGTATTCTAGTCCGCATCTCCCCAAAGTAACACTTAAAATCCGGCCTGTTAGTGGGTCCTGAGGACAGGAGTTGAGAACCACTGAATTAAAGGAACACTTTGAAAACACATCAGATCTCAACGGGGCAAAATCTCCTGCTGGATATCTATACTGATATGGACTGGGTAATGTGTTAGGAATGAAAGGATGGCACATCATTTGATGGAAATGAAAATTATCCACCTACAGAGGGCTGAATTCAAAGACACCCCGAAAATCAAAGTGAAAAATTTATGCAGCAAGCTAGTCCATTTTAAAAATGAAAGGGAGGATTTGGACAGCCGCACTCCAAAAAATTGTTCCTTTTATTGTAAAATCAAATCACAAAAAATACATGCCACAGGAAACCAGATGCAACTGATGCGTTTCACACTGTAACTCAGTGCTTAAAGTGGTTGTAAACCCACTTATGCAACTTGCACCTACAGGTAAGTCTAGATTAAAGCTTACCTGTAGGTGCAAGAAATATCTCCTAAACCTACACGGTTTAGGAGATATTTGCTAAAAATTACATGCATCGGTGTCTACGGTGCATGCGCGCCGTAGACAACGGCGCATTCATAGGGTTAATCCCATTCATAAATCCGGCTTAGCCGGATTTGAGGGCTCCTGCGCGGAGTCACGTCTTCGCCGCTCCGGCCAATCACAGCGCCGGAGCGGCGCTGTGATTGGCTGGAGCGGCGATACCTGGAAGTAACCTTCTGGCTATCGCCTCAGCAGGTAAGTGATGCATAATGAGCTAGTATGCTAGTCATACTAGCTCATTATGCCTTTGTCTTGCAGGTTGTTTAAAAAAAATTTTTTTAGAGGGTTTACAACCACTTTAAATGTCATAGCTGACACACATAACAATGGATATCAAATATATACTCTTATCCACGTGACCAGTGGGACGGTGATTGGAGATCTAATTAAAAGATAGTCCATTTTGCTGAAATTTTATTGCAACAACTCAAAATGGTCCTCAGTAGTTTGTATGGCCCCCAAGTGCTTGTATGCATGCCTGACAACATCAGGACATGCTCCTAATGAGACAACGGATGGTGTCCTGGGGTATTTCCTCCCAGATCTGGACCAGAGCATCACTGAGCTCCTGAAAAGACTGAGGTGCAACCTGGCGCCACTGGATTGACCGAAACATAATGTCCCAGAGGTGTTCTTTTGGATTTAGGTCAGGTAAGCGTGGGGGCCATTCAATGGTATCAATTTCTTCATCCTCCAGGAACTGGCTCCATGCTTTCGCCACATGAGGCCGGGCATTGTCATGCACCAGGAGGAACCCAGAACACACTGCACCAGCATAGGGTCTGACAATGGGTCCAAGGATTTCATCCCGATACCTAAAATGGCAGTCAGGGTGCCATTCTATAGACTGTAGAGTTCTGTGCGTCCCTCCATGGATATGCCTCCCCAGACCATCACTGACCCACCACCAAACCGGTCATGCTGAACGATGTTACAGGCAGCATAAAGTTCCCCACGGCTTCTCCAGACCCTTTCACGTCTGTCACATATGCTCAGAGTGAAAAGCATGGGGCACCAGTGGCGGACCTGCCAATTCTGGTGTTCAATGGAAGATGCCAATTGAGCTCCACAGTGTCCAGCAGTGAGCACAGAGCCCACTAGAGGACGTTGTGCACTCAGGCCACCCCCATGAAGTCTGTTTCTGATTGTTTGGTCAGAGACATTCACACCAGTGGCCTGCTGGAGGTCATTTTGTAGGGCTCTGGCAGTGCTCATCCTGTTCCTCCTTGCACAAAGGAGCAGATACCGGTCCTGCTGATGGGTTAAGGACCTTCTACGGCTCTTTCCAGCTCTCCTAGAGTAACTGCCTGTCTCCTGGAATCTCCTCCATGCTCTTGAGACTGTGCTGGGAGACACGGCAAACCTTCTGGCAATGACACGTATTGATGTGCCATCCTGGAGGAGTTGGACTGCCTGTGCAAACTTTATAGGGTCCAAGTATCGCCTCGTGCTACCAGTAGTGACACTGACCCTAGCCAAATGCAAAACTAGTGAAAACCTGTCAGACAAGATGAGTAGGGAAAAAAATGTCAGACACCTCCACCTCAAAATCATTCCTGTTTTGGAGGTCGTCTCATTGTTGCCCATCTAGTGCACCTGTTGTTTATTTCAATTAACAGCAAAGCAGCTGAAACTGATTAACAACCCCCTCTGTATACACCCCTCCCCCTCTGCTACTTAACTGACCAGATCAATATCCCAGGAGTTCCCATGAGTTCTGATTCAAAAGTGTTTCTTGAATTTTTTCGAGCAGTGTATATATATATATGTTTATTCATATATATATGTATATATATATGTATATATATATATATATATATATATATATATATAGATATATATACTGTATGTATCTACGTACATGTTTTGCCTTTCTTTTCTATTTTACACTGAATGGGTTGTTTTACAAGGTAAAGGTTCACATATACTTGGAGGGAATGCAATTTGTTTGCTTGGCCTGCTCCACAGATGCCATGAATGAACATACGTGGATATTCTTTATTAAGTTATGTCCATTGCAAATCTGATAAGCAGCAAGCACAGCCTTTTGTGTCTACTGAGTAAATTATGGCTGCCCCTATGTAGACATACTGTATAATTACAACATATTCATAAAAACAAAATAAAATTAAACACATTTATAACATTGCTTATATCAAGCTGATCTCCTTAACATGTATATCTAAAAAAATCAATGCAAAGTTTACACAATTATTTTAAGGTGGTCATTTTAATTAAATAAAGGGGAATATTATTATTCTGGAACCACGGGCAAGCTTCTTTTTTCCTGATACACACGTGGCTTCCATATCATGAACATCCTCCTTACTGTCTAAGAACCAGTCATAGTTGCTGCCAAGAATTTCTGCTCATCTCCATAGAGGTGACTAAAGAGCATTTCTAGCAACTATTTTCTACTGTGGTCTGCTCATGCAATTTTTCATGCTCCACAATGTTCTAAAACACATAAAATTGGATTTACATTTTTTTTTAAGAAATGAGGGTTGCTTTATCCAATTATGCTCTGCTTTCCAAGAGCTTTATTCCCGAATTTCACATTGCCTTTGTCTGAGGCTATACATATATCCTAATAGTATAAACAGTCAACTCATCTATTTTATCCTTTGATTGTGATGACATGAGCAAGATCAGATTTTACTTTCTGCAATATTAAACACAGTCCGAGGAGGAAGAATTGGAAGAATATCCATCCCAATTGAATTATGTGCCATTATAGGAGTCATCCAGATTTCAGAAGCACATGGCCCTCCAGAATAGTGTGTTAACACCGCCAAGTGTGCATAATGAGATTTGCCAAATACATATTATTGTAACTCAGATGGATTACTGTCAAACAGAAGATACTCACAAATTAAATTGCCATCTCCTGGATTTAAGCCAAGAGTTTTTTAATTGGCAGTTGTTTAGTTGTTGCAAAAGTTAATTAGCATGAATGAAAGGCTGGACAGAATTGTTGATAAAACTGGGTATTCTAAAAACTGCCATGTGCATGCCAGTACTTTAAAATTATACCATTAGTGATCCATGGGATGTGAATTGAAAGATTTGGATCAGACAAGAGTACAGGGGAAGGGGGGGGGATGGGAAGAGGAGGAATAGGATTCACTCATCACATGACACACGTGCAGAATACACCTGTAATAAAAGTTATGTATGTTTTTAATGTATTTTTGAAAAAAGACATGCGGGCTGGGGGTAGGGGGGCAGGGGTAGGAGGGGAAGACTGGGGGACAGGTTTGGCTGGTTGAATGGAGTTGGTCTTTGAAGAAAATCTGTCAGGGCAAAAATGCTGCAGGTATAAAATGCTGCAGTCTCCAATAGCCTGGCACTGTGGCCTATTAGGCAACTAAGTGAGATCTTTAGCTATAGTAGAAAACTAGCACTGTAAAGAGGAGAAAGCCATGAGGGGATCATTGGGCAGTTATTATCAATGTGCTTGTTTTGTTACAATTGCTCATTTGCCCATATATTGTAGTGTCTTTTTGTTGCTTGCATACTGTAATGATTACCTGTTTGTTGCCCCCCATATTGTAACAATTGCTTGTTTTTAACAGTTATTGATAAGTTTCCATTTGTTGCTCATGTATTGTCATGAAAGCCCATTTATTGCCCCCATAATGTAACATTTGCCTGTTCGCTGCCTGAAATGGCTGCCTGTTTGTTACTTATGTATTGCATAAATTGCCTGCTTTGTTGGACCACATTACTGTAATTTTTTGCTATGTAGGTCTACCTAACAGCAGCACTATTTCCACAAATCTTGTCATGGTGCCCTATTTGTGCTATTATTAAGCTTTTGAGTTTGCTGCTGCACACTACGTACAGGACTACTATCCATACGTTTCGAAGCCATGCACTTTGGGCAGCCTTATTAGTTCTGTTCTCAGCTAACTGCCAAAACAGCCTGGCTTTCAGAGGCTACTGCAGGTATGTTTAGGCTCCTTTAGGTGTCTACACTTTACACTTGCTTTATTCTTTTTCGTTCCAGGGAGAGTCTCTGAGATAAAAACATTTTCAATAAAATTGATTTCAATTTATTTCGAATTCATTTTAAGGGAGTTGCAAAAAAGAATAACAATAATATGAGCCTGTTTTCACTGCATGTATGCTATCATGTACATGGAAAGTTCAGCTATTAAGCCCTTCTATGGCAGTCCATAGAAGTGTATGCAGCTCCTGTAGGCCTATAGTCAGGTGAAATGAAAGCTTTGGTTTTATATTCTTTACATAGTTACATAGTTACAAAGTAGGTAAGGTTGAATAAAGACAATAGTCCATCCAGTTCAACCAGTGTAGGTGTACGTGTGTCAGTGTCTATAATTATTTCCCATATCCCTGTATGTTGTGTTCTTTAAGATGCACATGCAGGAGTCTCTTAAAAATATCCATACTCCCCGCTGACACCACAACTTGTGGAAGAGTGTTCCACATCCTTATCGCCCTGACAGTGAAAAACCCCTTACGCAGTTTAAGGCTAAATCTTTAATAACCTTAGGGGCTGGTCAATTATACCAAAGCCAGCTATACACTTGTAGATTTTTAAACAAACATTTGTATAAAAAATTATTATCTATACATTTGATGACATGGCAAATGTTGTTTGATAAATGTTGTTTTGGAGTAAATGCATGTTCCCAAATGAAAAACCACATGCTGGAAATCTATTCATTCAAGAAAACTTTTCATCCTGCTCCTTCAAATTTATTTGTCACTGTAGTCAAAAATGAACATCAATTTAATCCCACAAACCATTAGAAAATCGAATTAATGTTCATAAAAAGAGAATTTTCAAAAAAATTCTATTAATGTGCGGACAGGTTAACTATAATTTTAGTTCCACATTTGTTATCTGTTTTATTTCTTAAGTCAGTAGGCTTGTTTCCTGCTTCAGTAGCTCAAGTTTATTTGCTGCCATTGTTTACATCCTATGTGTTATCTAATTATTATTGTGGTGTTGCAAAATTGCTAGTTTTTGATCATCAACAGACAGTGTTGTTGTGGGAATCCCTACTGCCAGGCCATTATCTTCTCACGACGAGGACACCCCCCCCCCCCTGCTAGTGGCTATAGCAGCTGCTAGCTGTAATTGGTAATCGCAGGTAAAACCTGGAATCAGTCAACTTGGTACATTCAGCCTGCCCAAAAACGCTTTGAATCTCAGCCGGTTCCTACTTCATATGTACCATCAGGAAACTGAAGATTGGGGAAAGGAAATTTTTGCCGGAGAAACATTAACCACTTGCCGACCGCCTTCTGCATAAGGTGGCTTGGCTGCGCAAAACTGACATACCTGTACGTCAGTCTGTACATGAGATACAGTGTGTCTGCCCATGTAAACAAGGTGGATCCCTGTTCTGACAAAGGACAGCACTGAGATATGCTGTTCCTAGTGTAGCGGGGTTCTACTGTTATGGACTATTGTTATGTGTGTACACCCCAAACTTCCTCCAATGCTCCAGCTACAACTGTATAGACTATTGTTTATTTATGTTCAGTAATGCGTGTGGAACTTATGGTACAGGGAGAGAGAGACTGCGTTGCCATGGATACCTAATAGACTATGATACCCACAGTGCAGCTGTTCTCCCAGAATGCATTTCAACCGACGCACAGCCTGCTGGGGGATGTTAATAAAGGAGGGGAGGGGCCACGCTCGGTCTCTCTGGACTTCGCCCTCAACCAAGCAGGAAGTCTGTGTGAGGCCTGCTGCCAGAGCGACTAGGCCCAAAGCCTGGGCCTGTAGTTTCGCGGAGGATCATCAAGCCAGAGAGGTATCTCTTTCCGTGTGACCAGCTTGTGCTTCCCAGAGACCGGGATCATCCACCAACCGACATCTACGGTGGCTGTGAGAGGGACCGGAGACTGTATGTTGCGGAGAGGTCGCGGATCGGGGGACCCGACAACGGATCTTGTCAGGCGGACTAGGCCTGTTTGGGTGAGCGGGCACCTGCTCAGAATCTACAACTGGTTGTTAGGCCTATGACTTTTTAAGGCCCACCATCATCCGAATAGTGAGCCGCACCTACACTAGGACATAGCACAGCGCGTGGTAGCTGCGTAGTTAAATTTGGCATTATACTGACTGAGAGTTTAACTCCTTTGGATTACAATTATAAAGTGCACCAACGTTTTGCTAGCGAAGACTCACACCATTGAGGTACAGAAATCTTAGTCAGGCCTGACTGGAACTAATATTGATGGGACACAGGGTGATATTGCCCACTAGGGGGAGCTTGCGAGCTTGAGATTGTTTATCCATAGGAAGTAAACATTAGTATATTGTAGAACCTTTATATGGTACACATTATTGACTCTTGCAGGGCCCTGCAGAGTCACTTAAAGCTATAAAAATTTGATATATATATAAACCTGTTTTATTATCTTTGATAAAGTAAACTTTATCTTTGTTTAAGTATATACCTGTGTGAAGTACCTTTATTAGCCTGAAGGACCCCAACGGAGAAAGGTTATACTGACTGAGAGTTTAACTCCCAAAAGCATTGCGGGAGTTTAGCTTACATCTTTACATAGTTACATAGTTACATAAGTTAGTCAGGTTGAAAAAAGACACAAGTCCATTCAGTTCAACCATAAAAAAAAGAAAAAAAAAAAGAAATATCGTACAATCCCATATACCCAGTTCTATACCCACAGTTGATCCAGAGGAAGGCAAAAAACCCCAGCAGAGCATGATCCAATTTGCTACAGCAGGGGAAAAAATTCCTTCCTGATCCCCCGAGAGGCAATCGGATATTCCCCGGATCAACTTTACCTATAAATGTCAGTACCCAGTTATATTATGTACATTTAAGAAAGAATCCAGGCCCTTCTTAAAGCAATCTACTGAGCTGGCCAGAACCACCCCTGCATGGAGTCTATTCCACATTTTCACAGCTCTTACTGTGAAGAAACCTTTCTGTATTTGGAGGTGAAATCTCTTTTTCCTCTAGACGCAAAGAGTGCCCCCTTGTCCTTTGTGTTGACCGTAAAGTGAATAACTCAACACCAAGTTCACTATATGGACCCCTTATATATTTGTACATGTTGATCATATCCCCCCTTAATCTCCTCTTCTCAAGAGTGAATAAATTCAGTTCCTCTAATCTTTCCTCATAGCTGAGCTTCTCCATGCCTCTTATCAGTTTGGTTGCCCTTCTCTGCAATTTCTCCAGTTTCCCAATATCCTTTTTGAGAACTGGTGCCCAAAACTGAACTGCAAATTCCAGATGAGGTCTCACTAATGATTTGAACAGGGGCAAAATGATATCTCTCTCTCTGGAGACCATACCTCTCTTAATACAAGAAAGGACTTTGCTTGCTTTGGAAACCGCAGCTTGGCATTGCATGCCATTATTGAGCTTATGATCCACTAAAACCCCCAGATCCTTCTCCACTACGGATCCCCCCAGTTGTACTCCCCCTAGCATGTATGATGCATTCATATTCTTAGCCCCCAAGTGCATAACTTTACATTTATCAACATTAAACCTCATCTGCCACATAGTAGCCCAATTAGACAGAGCATTGAGGTCGGCTTGTAAATTGGCGACATCCTGTAAGGACGTTATTCCACTGCATAGCTTAGTGTCATCTGCAAAGACAGAAATGTTACTTTTGATCTCAGACCCAATATCATTTATAAAGATATTAAAAAGTAAGGGTCCCAGCACTGAACCTTGGGGTACACCACTGATAACCTTAGACCATTCAGAGTAAGAATCATTAACCACGACTCTCTGAATTCTGTCTTTTAGCCAGTTTTCTATCCATTTACAAACTGATATTTCCAATCCTGTAGACTTTACCTTGCACATGAGCCATGTGTGGGGAACTGTATCGAACGCTTTTGCAAAATCCAAGTATACCACGTCCACAGCCACCCCTTTGTCCAAGGTCTTACTTACCTTTTCATAAAAAGAAATCAGGTTTGTCTGACAACTTCTGTCTTTCATGAATCCATGCTGTTTGTTGATCTTTAATCTCCTTTGGATTACATTTATAAAGTGCACCAACGTTTTGCTAGCGAAGACTCCCACCATTGAGGAACTCATACAGAAATCTTAGTAAGGCCTGACTGGAACTAATATTGACGGAACACAGGGTGATATTGCCCACTAGGGGGAGCTTGCGAGCTTGAGATTGTTTATCCGTAGGAAGTAAACATTACTATATTGTAGAAACTTTATATGGTACACATTATTGACTCTTGCAGGGCCCTGCAGAGTCACTTAAAGCTATAAGAAATAGATATATATATACAGTATATAAACCTGTTTTATTATCTTTGATAAAGTAAACTTTATCTTTGTTTAAGCATATACCTGTGTGAAGTACCTTTATTAGCCTGAAGGACCCCAACGGAGAAAGGTAATACATACATGTGTACTTTATGTGGTATATATATATATATATATATATATATATATATATATAAATAATTGTGTTCCCTATAGCCAGTGGGTTTACAATTCTTTTCACTACCAGTTGTGCCAAGGGAGGGTTTGAGCCAGTTAAGAGGTTGAGAATCAGAGGGCAGGCCCAACCAAACCAGCAGCTCCTACGGGGGTAGTGCTACACGTGGGGGCTCATCTGGGATCCTGTTACTCTGAAATCCACCTTACCAGGCAGGACCCTTGTCCATACCAGACCCTTTGTTGTAGTCCAATGGTGCGAAAGAGAGGGTGCCCGCTCAAGCTCAAGTGTAGCCCTTGAGCTTCCTGGTGGACATTGGGACAAGACGGAAGTGGATGACATCATGAAGAAATTGTCTCCACATAGGAAGGCACGGGTGGTTGCTCTTAGGCCAGATCAAGAAGCTTATAGCACTCATGCCTTGCTAGAATGGAAGGAGGGAGTGTCTGAGAGTTTCAAGAGGAAGAGTTTCCCCTTAGGAGACAAGTCAAAACTCCTTATAGTACACCCAAGACTTCCAGGGGGAGACCACTCCACACCTTCCCAGGAAGAGGAAGTGAAGACACCAGAAGCCTCCCCGCCACCTCTGACCATGATTGGGCCAGAGCTTCTTACTGCTCTGGGGCCTTCGTGTCAAAGTGCCAGAAAAGCAACACAGTGTGTGTGGAAGCTAGGTACAGGAAGCTGAAAATCTTCTCAGGGGAACAGCTTCTGCCACTCGGCGAGGAAGAGTTTGATGTCTGGATAGAGCAAGCAATGCAAGCTCTAGAAGGATGGGAACTACCAGAGGCCCAAAAGAAACAACGTATAAGTGAGAGTCTAAGAGGAGCCGCTGCAGAAGCTGTCAAGAATCTGAGGTTCAGTAATGCCACATGTACAGCCTATGATTATTTGGTCATGCTGCAGGAGGAGTTTGAGCGATTGGAGAAGGCAGCTGAGCTGATATATCAATTTGAACACACCCTCCAACAGCCAGGGGAACGCCTTTCTGAGTACATCCGGAGGATGAACAAGATGTTATGTCAGATTGTGCTTAAGAAGGGAATGGAACCCTCTGCCATAGATCAAGCCAGAATGCAACAAATATTAAGAGGAGCCCTGCGCTCTGATCCAGTCTGGCTCCATTTGAAGACCTCTGGGGGTGTCATGTCACTGAGCTACCCCGATCTCATCCGGGTGGTAAGAGATGAAGAAGCACTGCTGAATGATCAACAGTCAACTACTCCACCGAACTCTATCCCCTTTGCTGAAGTTAACAGGACTCTGAGGTAGCTACTTTAAAGTTCCAAATGGCACAAGTTATGGAGATGTTAACTTCACTTATGGCCAAGGTCTCAGAGGCCGGGGAGGGAGAAGGCACTGCAACCAAGGTGACTCAAAGTGTATCTACTCCCTCACCTAGGAACTCCAGGGATGAAGATGTTTGCTTCAATTGTGGAGGAACTGGGCACTATCGAAAGATGTGTACCAGCCCGAGGAAAGCTGCCACACCATCCCGCAAGCCGGCGGAAAACTTCAGAGGGCCCGGGTGAAGGAGTCAACCGGGTGCCCATCAGTGACAGCCAACTCCAAATGCAACAAGAAGAAGAGACAGCGACAAGGGCCTAAACCGCTACTAAACACCCCTGCTGCCGCCTCTAGACAATTTGGTACTTCCCACTCCAAATTCCAAAATACTCAAAGGCGGGAGATCAATGCACACCAGGCTCCACAAGGAAGAGCCAGAGAAAGAAAGAAGTAAAGATACAAATTACAGAACCTGTCAAGAGGACCCCTCCACGGAAACTTCCAGACAAACTAATAGGGCCCTCTCCAATGATCTCCATCCAGGTAGAAGGAATCTACACAAAGGCCCTTCTCGATACAGGAGCCCAGGTGACCCTCCTGTATCGTGATTTCTACAATAGGCACCTCTGCCATTTACCACTACAGAAGCTGGAAGACCTGAAGATATGGGGCTTTGGAATTCAGAGCTTCCCCTATGATGGATATATCCCGATCAGACTCACCTTTGATCCCTCAGTGGCGGAAGGAACAGAGACGTTTGACACTCTGGCTGTGGTCTGTCCTCGGCCACCTGGGGCCACAAGAGATCCCTGATTATAGGGACCAACACTGACTTAGTAAGGAGACTGTTGACCCCTCTGGTTGAAGAGCAGGATACCTTGACAACAAGGGTCCACCCCTTGTTGCATCAAGTTTACCTGCATTTAGTGATGGAGAAGAAGGCCCCAGGAGAGGGGGTTGGAAAAGTATGGAAGCTGGATAAAACAGAGAAGGTATTGCAGCCAGGAGAAGTGACCTTTTTAAGAGCGTCTGTAAAGCTCACCTGGAAGCAACCAGGCCCCTTCATCATCCTATAACCTGGTCCTCGAGAGAAGGAAAGGGGAATAGAGGTAATTCCCGAAGTGGTCCCACTGAAGGCCCTAGAGAGGAGTCAGGGGAAGGTTTCAGTGAGTGTCAGAAACACTTCCGCCACCCCAGTGAGGGTACCAGCCAGAATGCTGTTGGGTCAAGTGAACCAAGCCACCCTAGTGGGTCCATCTGACTTGAAGAAGCCACAGGGAGAAGAGGACATAGTAGGGAGGCTCTGTTCTGAAGACACAAACCTCCCCCCAGCCTGGAAAAAGAGGGCCAGGGCCCAACTTGGTTGATGGCAGAAGATCTTCTCAAGGGATGAATTCGATGTGGGGTGTGCGAAGAGTGCCACCCACAAGATTCGCTTGCAGGAGGATAAGCCGTTCAGGGAGAGAGTCCGACGGATTCCCCTAGGAGATTTGAAAGATCTACGCGAGCAACTGTCTGAATTAAAGAGGACAGGCATAATCCAGGAGTCTCGAAGCCCCTATGCTTCTCCGATAGTGGTGGTCCGAAAGAAGAATGGCTCTCTGAGGCTGTGTATAGACTATCGGACACTGAACGGAAGGACTATACCGGATCAGTACACCACCCCCCGGATAGAGGATGCGCTACAAAGCCTGTCTGGAGCCAAGTGGTTCAGTGTGATGGGATCTGAAGAGTGGCTACTACCAGATACCCATGCACCCAGAAGATCAGGAGAAGACAGCCTTCATTACCCCTGTGGGGTTCTTCGAGTTCAACCGGATGCCTCAAGGGCTGTCAGGAGCTCCTGACACTTTTCAAAGGCTGATGGAGAGAACAGTGTGAGACAAGAATTTAATAGAGGTACTGGTGTACTTAAACAACGTCATTGTGTTTGGGAAAACCCTTGAGGAACATGAAGAGAGGCTGGAGAAAGTTCTGAAGAGGCTCCATGAAGAAGGCCTGAAACTTTCTCCAGAGAAGTGCCAATTTTACCAGTCCTCAGTTCATTACTTGGGCCACATTGTATCTGCAGAAGGGGTGGCCACAGACCCGGAGAAGATAGATGCTGTCACTTCCTGGCCGAGGCCTACAAATGTGACCGAGCTCCGGTCATTCCTGGGATTCTGCTCTTATTACAGGAGATTCGTGGAGGGCTTTGCCAAGATAGCCAGACCCCTCAATGAGTTGTTAAAGAATGAAGGAGAATATGATGGAGTAGAGTCAGATCAGCCAGTGAAGTCTCCCATGGGGCCCAGGAAATCTAAAGAGTCCATCCAGGACCAGTGGACCCCCAAGTGTGAAGAGGCCTTCGATCAGCTGAAAGAGAGTCTGACCACCGCCCCTGTATTAGCCTATGCAGATACTACAAAACCTTACGAGCTGCATGTGGACGCCAGCCGAGATGGGCTTGGTGGGGTGCTATACCAGGAACACAATGGTCACCTACGACCTGTTGCTTATGTGAGTAGGAGCCTGACACTTACTGAGAAGAATTACCCCACCCACAAGCTTGAATTCCTGGCCTTAAAATGGGCTGTGGTGGACAAATTGAAAGATTACTTATATGGGGCTGAATTTGTAGCCAAGACAGATAATAATCCACTTACCTACCTTCTGACCACCACCAAACTGGATGCCACAGGACATAGGTGGCTGGCTGCCCTCTCAAGTTTCACATTCAGCCTTAAGTACCGACCAGGAGTTGGAAATAGGGATGCGAATGCCCTATCCAGGAGATCCCATACTTCCACTGATCTTACCGAAGAGTGGGCCCAGTTGACCCCGGAGGGAGTGCGAGCCCTATATATGGGGACGGAACTTCAAGCCAAAGGAGGATCAAGGCCGAAGAAAATGGGATCTCAGCTGCTGGAGTACCCAGATGTTACTGCAATGTGACCCAAGTCGGAGAAGAGGGCTTGCCCAAGTTATCCAAGAAGGACTTAAGGAGGGACCAATTGGAAGACCCGTTAGGGAAGCTAATACTGAAGGCCTTGGAGAACCAACGCCCTGAATTGCTCCTAACCAACTCTTCCAGAGAGGCCCGCTTATTGCACAGGGAATGGGACCGGCTACAGATACGTCAAGGGGTGGTCTACCGAAGGGGCCCCTCTGATGTTTTGGAAGAGAAGTGGCAGTTATTCCTACACACCAAGCACAAGGAGGCGGTCCTAATTGCTCTCCAGGACCATCATGGTCACCTGAGACCAGAGAGAACCTTTCACCTTGTAAGAGACAGGTTCTAATGGCCTTGTATGCGGGCCGAAGTAGAGGGATACTGCCATTCTTGTGTCCGGTGCATACAAAGGAAAACTTTGCCACGTCAGGCAGCCCCAATGGGCCATCTGCAGAGTCATGGACCCATGGAACTGGTGTGCATTGATTTCCTTTGTCTAGAGCCTGATCTGAATGGAAAAAGGTACGCTCAAGCATTCCCTACCAAGGATCAGAAGGCATCAACAGTAGCGAAAGTGTTAGTGGAAAGGTTCTTTGTGCACTATGGTCTACCCCAACGCCTGCATTCAGATCAAGGAAGAGACTTCAAAAGCAGACTGATAAAGAAGCTGCTAGATCTGTTGGGCATCCAAAAGACAAGAACAACCCCATACCACCCACAAGGGGATGCTCAGCCTGAACGATTTAACCGGACCCTTTTGGATATGGACATTGAACTCAGAGAAGAAACAACACTGGAGCAAGCATGTGGCTGCCATAGTACATGCTTACAACAGTACTACCAGCGATGCTACTGGATACTTTCCATATCGGCTGATCTTTGGGAGAGAAGCTCGGTTACCAGTGGACTTAGCCTTTGGCACATCCCTGGATCATACCTCGGCAACTTCCCACAAGGGGTATGTGGATCGCTTAAGGAAGAGTCTGAAGATGGCATATGAACAGGCCCAAGCCTCATCTGACCAAAGGGGGCTGAGGAATAAAAGGAACTTCGACCTCAAGGTTAGGATACACGACTTACAGCTAGGGGATAGGGTACTACTAAGGAACTTGGGTATTCCCAGGAAGCACAAGTTAGCCGACCGGTGGAAATTCCAACCATATGTCGCCTGCAAACAGTTACCAGGGGTGAGTGTGGGCCCACTGAAAACTTGGCATAGAAACCACCTGTTGCCCCTTTCTGAAGCAGTTCGCCTACCCCCCGCATCAGATCCACAAGAATCCTCTTCAACCTCCCGAGTATCCAGGCCAGTTACCAGGTCTTAGTCGACACTTACAGATGTAGAGGACAAAGACTCTGAAGAAGAAGACTGAGGATGAGGAGATGGAATCTGAATGGTTATGGCCCTCTCAAGTTCCAGAACCCATGACCACTTCGCTGTCACTTCCTGAGGTAGCAGATAGTAGGATTCTTCGCCCAGAGGCTCCTGAATTCGTGCCCTCTAACATACTCACCAAGGAAATAGAGGATAACCTGAACTCTTTGCTAACAAGAGTTACAGAGCCCAGCATGCATGGATCAGAGGAGAAAGTCCCTGAAGAGTCCACGGAGACAGCAGGTCCTAGTGCTCCTGAGATTGGGACACCCAAAGAACAGAGAAAAAGAAGAGTCATTCACCCCCCTAAAAGACTGACATATGATCAAATGGGTGCATGCTCTGAAGAAGCAGTTCTTACTTCCAGGAGAACAGTTGAGACGCCTGGTCCTTCCACTGTGAATTTGGTGGAAGGCAACCCTAGCTCACCGCCTGGCACAGCTGGTGAGGCTGTACCAACTGAGGTGGCTTGTAGACAGGACAACCTCTCCTCCAAAGTTTGGTGGGAGGTTCCTCTGTCAGTATTGTGTAGTCGCCTAGAGGCAAAAATGCAAAAGAGACCAAGGATCCTTGATATCTTTGGGGACCAAAGACTTTAAGTGGGGGGAGTGTGTAGCGGGGTTCTACTGTTATGGACTATTGTTATGTGTGTACACCCCAAACTTCCTCCAATGCTCCAGCTACAACTTTATAGACTATTGTTTATTTATGTTCAGTAATGCGTGTGGAACTTATGGTACAGGGAGAGAGAGACTGTATTGCCATGGATACCTAATAGACTATGGTACCCACAGTGCAGCTGTTCTCCCAGAATGCATTTCAACCGACGCACAGCCTGCTGGGGTATGTTAATAAAGGAGGGGAGGGGCCACGCTCGGTCTCTCTGGACTTCGCCCTCAACCAAGCAGGAAGTCTGTGTGAGGCCTGCTGCCAGAGCGACTAGGCCCAAAGCCTGGGCCTGTAGTTTCGCGGAGGATCATCAAGCCAGAGAGGTATCTCTTTCGTGTGACCAGCTTGCGCTTCCCAGAGACTGGGATCATCCACCAACTGACATCTACGGTGGCTGTGAGAGGGACCGGAGACTGTATGTTGCGGAGAGGTCGCGGATCGGGGTACCGACAACGGATCTTGTCAGGCGGACTAGGCCTGTTTGGGAGAGCGGGCACCTGCTCAGAATCTACAACTGGTTGTTAGGCCTATGACTTTTTAAGGCCCACCATCATCCGAATAGTGAGCCGCACCTACACTAGGATATAGCGCAGCGCGTGGTAGCTGCGTAGTTAAATTTGGCATTATACTGACTGAGAGTTTAACTCCTTTGGATTACAATTATAAAGTGCACCAACGTTTTGCTAGCGAAGACTCACACCATTGAGGTACAGAAATCTTAGTCAGGCCTGACTGGAACTAATATTGATGGGACACAGGGTGATATTGCCCACTAGGGGGAGCTTGCGAGCTTGAGATTGTTTATCCATAGGAAGTAAACATTAGTATATTGTAGAACCTTTATATGGTACATTATTGACTCTTGCAGGGCCCTGCAGAGTCACTTAAAGCTATAAAAATTTGATATATATATAAACCTGTTTTATTATCTTTGATAAAGTAAACTTTATCTTTGTTTAAGTATATACCTGTGTGAAGTACCTTTATTAGCCTGAAGGACCCCAACGGAGAAAGGTAATAGATACATGTGTACTTAATGTGGTATATATATATATATGCAGAATTGAGTTCCCCTATAGCCAGTGGGTTTACAATTCTTTTCACCAGTTGTGCCAAGGGAGGGTTCGAGCAAGTTAAGGGGTTGAGAATCAGAGGGCAGGCCCAAACAAAACCAGCAGCTCCTACGGGGGTAGTGCTACACTAGTCATCAGGAATAGCGAGCTCTGTGTTTTCCCAGTAAGCCCATCCCCAAACAATTAGAACACACCCAGAGAACACAGTTAACCCCTTGATCCCCCCTAGTGTTAACCCCTTCCCTGCCAGTATCATTTATACATTGATCAGTGCATTATTTTAGCACTGATCACGGTTATAATGTCAGTGGGGGTCAGATTTGTTTGCCACAATGTCGCAGTCCCGCTAAAAATTGCAGATCACCGCTATTAGCAGTAAAAACGATTTAAAAAACAAAAAGTCCGTAAATCTATACCATAGTTTGTAGACGCTATAACTTTTGCACAAACCAATCTATATGTGCTTATTGCGATTTTTTTTTTACCAACAATATGTAGAAGAATACATATTGGCCTAAACTGATGAATTAATCAGTTTTTTTTATATATTTTATTTTGGATTTGTATTAGAGCAGAAAGTAAAAAATATTGTTTTGTTTTTTTCAAAAATTGTCAGTTTTTTTTGTTTATAGCGCAAAAAATAAAAACTGCAGAGGTGATCAAATACCACCAAAAGAAAGCTCTATTTGTGGGAAAAAAGGACATCAATTTTGTGCAATTGTCAGTTAAAGCGACGCAGTGCTGTATCGCAAAAAATGGCCTGGTCATTAAGGAGGTAACCTTCCGGGGCTGAAGTGATTTAAAATGTCCAATTTTTTTAACTAGTTCTTGCCCAGCCTATAGCAAAATGACAGCTGGGTAGGACTTTTGTTGTTCTGGGTGGATATCATATGACGTTCTCCAGGTACGCGCCTCTCACAGCAGCGCGATCTGTCACCCGCTGTGTCCACTGGACCAATCACAGCAGATCACATGACAATTGTAAACAATAGATGGCTTCCTTTCAAGCCATCCATTGTACAAAATAATGTTGCAAACTGTGATTGGTCACAGTGATCACATAGTACAGGCAGGGCCAATCACAGCCCATCTGTACCATGTGATTAGCTTTGGCCAATCACAGCTAATCACAACAAAAAACACTTAATAAATCAGATTCATTCAGTAAAAATGGTTGTTTATAGCAATGAAATTCACCAAATTTCACTATGTTTCACTACTCTTACTACAGTAAATACCTTGGACTGTCTACTTTCCAAAAAGGGGTAATTTGGGGGTATTTGTACTGTCCTGGTGTTTTCGGGCCTCAGACAATGAGATAGGGGGGCTGATTTACGAAACGTTTGCGCCATGAGTATTGGCGCATCTGCGCGCGCAATGGCTGTTTTGGTATTTACAAAACATTAGCGCCTGTAGCGCAGCCCTATTTCCCATTTACTATAGTGTTGTCGGCGGACGGGAGGAGGTGCCCAGTGCGCCACTATGGACCTGGCACACGGCATGTTAAACTCTAAATATAAAGAAGCTGGAAGTGAGAATATAATGGGGGTGATGTGGGGTGATGTGAGGAAGTGTAGGGACACCTGTCCAAATAACAAACATGGCCAAAATAGAGCGCCGGCAAGTACGATTCGAGCTGTGGGAGGTTTTTTTGAGCTCAGCGCGGGAATTTCAATGGTTTAAATGCACCGGTTCACTGCGCCGGCAAAATCTTAGTAAATGTCAAGTCACGTAACTCAATTTGCATAAGTTGAACAGGCGCAGCTCTGAACTTTCCATTGCGCCAGCAAAATGACATTTCTAAAGGAAAAAAAAAACATTTAAAAGCAGCCGCGGCTATAATGAATTGTCGGCTCCCGGGCAATATAGAGAAAAGTCATTGAAAGTCATTGCTAACCAAAAAAAAAAAGCGTGGGGGTCCCCCAAATTCCATAACCAGGCCCTTGAGGTCTGGAATGGATATTAAGGGGAACCCCGCTGCAAATTAAAAAAAAAAATGACGTGGGGTTCCCCCAAATATCCATACCAGGCCCTTCAGATCTGGCATGGATTTTAAGGGGAACTCCACCCCAAATTAAAAAAAAAAATGGTGTGGAGTACCCCCAAAAATCCACACCAGACCCTTATCCGAGCACGCAACCTGGCCGGCCGCAGGGGAAAAGGGGGGGACGAGAGCGCCCCCCCTCCCTCCTGACCCGTACCAGGCCACATGCCCTCAACATGGGGAGGATGTCCCCATGTTGATGGGGACAAGGGCCTCATCCCCACAACTAGGGTTGTCCCGATACCGATACTAGTATCGGTATCGGTACCGATACTGAGCATTTCCCCAAGTACTTGTACTCGGGGGAAATGCTCCGATGCTTCACCCGATACCTGGGCAGTCAGGGACGATCGGTGCGGCGGGGGAAGTTTCAAGCACTGGTCTCCCTGTATACATTTAAATACAACTGACAGCTTCTCCCCCCGGAGCCCCCCCCCCTTTCAGCTGCTTTAGCGAAATATATACAGCGGCGATCGGTGCTTCTAAACTCCCCCCAAAGCCGCACCGATCACCGCTGACTGTCCCTGGAACCCCCTCCGTGCTGTTGCTGCTGTCCTTCTTCATGATCTGTGTCCCGTGTCCTCCTCCGTGATGCTGCTCTCCCCCTTCACATTCTGTGTCCCCCTCCATGCTGCTCTCCCCCTCCGGGTTCGTTGTCCCCTCCGTGCTGCTGTCCGCGCTCCGTGTCCCACTCCTGCTGCTCTCCCCCTCCGTGCTCCGTGTCCCCTCCATGTCCTCCTCCACTCCCTCTGTCCTCGATCTGTCAGGATGGAGAGCGGAGGTAGGAGCCGCTAAACCCGGCTCCTACCTTTTCTGAATGAACAGAGTCATCACTGACTCTGTCCATTCATATAACTGAAACATCGTAACCTGTGTTTACGATGCTTCAGTTTATGAATGGAGAGGAGCCTCCTGTCCATTCATTTTATCTGAGGCTGCAGAGAAAGGGACTGGGGGATCTGTGTCCCTAGTCCCTTTCTCTGTCTCAAAGGGGAGATGTCAGGGGTCTGTTAAGACCCCTGAAATCTCACCAAAGCCCCCCCAACAGGTGTAAAAAAATAAAATAAAAAATTGCAATAAATAAAAAAAATGAATTGAAAAAAATAATAAAAATGTGAATAAAAAAAACACACTCACACAAACCAACCCCCCCCCCCCCACCCAAAAAAAAAAAGAAGAAAGCACTGTAAAAAAACATAACAAAAAATCGTAAAAAAAAAAAATGTAAAAAAAAAAAAAATACTGACACATGTGCCACTGTCACGTGACATTGAAAAAAAAGTATCGGTAATCGGTATCGGCGAGTACTTGAAAAAAAGTATCGGTACTTGTACTCGGTCTTAAAAAAGTGGTATCGGGACAACCCTACCCACAACCCTTGCCCGGTGGTTGTGGGGGTCTGCGGGCGGGGGGCTTATTGGAATCTGGAAGACCCCTTTAACAAACCCCCTATGTGAATTGGTAAGGGGGTACATTGTACCCCTACCATTTCACGAAGAAAGTGTCAAAAATGTAAAAAATGACAAGAGCCGGTTTTAGACAATACCTTTATCAATGTCTTCTCTTTTCTTCCATCTTCTTCTTCCTTCTTCTTCTTCCATCTTCTTCTTTTCTCCATTCGGGTTTCTTCCTCCATCTTCCTCTTCATCTTTATCTTCATCCTCATCTTCATCTTCATCTTCATCTTCCTTCTTCCTTCGGTGTTCTCGTCCGCATCTTGCTCCGGCGTCTTCCCTTCTTCTTTCTTCTCCGGCCGCTCCGTTTGAATTGGAGGTTCCCGCTGTGCGACGCCTCAGTTCCCCACTTGGTCCGCTGCCCCCCGGTGGCTCCGCCCCCCTCTGACACCACGGGGAAAGTCCCCGTGAAATCCATGTGCGTCAGAGGGGGGCAGGGTCACCGGGTGTAAGCGGACCCGATGGGGAACTGAAGGAAGATGAAGATAAAGATGAGGATGAAGATAAAGATGAAGAGGAAGATGAAGATGGAGGAAGAAACCCGAATGGAGAAAAGAAGAAGATGGAAGAAGAAGAAGATGGAAGAAAAGAGAAGACATTAATAAAGGAATTGTCTAAAACCGGCTCTTGTCATTTTTTACATTTTTTACACTTTCTTCGTGAAATGGTAGGGGTACATTTGTACCCCATTACCATTTCACACAGGGGGGCCGGGATCTGGGGGTCCCCTTTGTTAAAGGGGTCTTCCAGATTCCGATAAGCCCCCCGCCCACAGACCCCCACAACCACCGGGCAAGGGTTGTGGGGATGAGGCCCTTGTCCCCATCAACATGGGGACATCCTCCCCATGTTGAGGGCATGTGGCCTGGTACGGTTCAGGAGGGAGGGGGGGCCGCTCTCGTCCCCCCCTTTTCCCCTGCGGCTGGCCAGGTTATGTGCTCGGATAAGGGTCTGGTATGGATTTTTGGGGGGACTCCACGCCATTTTTAAAAAAAAATTGGGGTGGAGTTCCCCTTAAAATCCATGCCAGATCTGAAGGGCCTGGTATGGATATTTGGGGGGAACCCCACGTAATTTTTTTTTTAATTTGCAGTGGGGTTCCCCTTAATATCCATTCCAGACCTGAAGGGCCTGGTTATGGAATTTGGGGGAACCCCCACGCTTTTTTTTGTGTAATCAAAGACTTTCAATGACTTTTATCTGTATTGACGGGAACCACCAATTCATTACAGCCGCAAGGACTTTTAAATGACTATTATTTTACTTTAGAAATGTCATTTTGCTCTCCAACTGTTATAAACATGGAAAACATGCGCTACTTTACAAGCATACTATAGACACCCCCCGGTATGATATTTAGGGCCAGTTCACACCGGATGCAGTGCAGTGCGTTTTTTTGATGCCTGAAAAACGCAAAGAAAGTTGATCACATTAATGCCAATGGCATAGTTCACACCACTGCAGTCCGTTCCAGTGCGTTTCAGAAAGCAAAAAAAAAATTGGTCATGCTGCATTTTTTAGGTACAGAACTGTACTGGACCGCAGTAAAACACATCAAAAACGCAACGGAACGTACCAAAAATGCACTGGAATGCACCGGAACGCACCTAAATGCACCAAAGACGCACTGCAACACACTTGTCCTAAGTGAAAAGAGGGGGAAAAAAACACTGGACTGCATCAAAAACGCCTCAAAAATGCACTGGAATGTGTCAAAAACGTGCATGCAGAAAAGCACCTGGAACGCACCCAGACTGCGTTTCTATGGTGTGAACTAGGGCCAGTTCACACCATAGAAACGCAATCCGGATGCGTTCCAGGTGCTTTTCTGCATGCACGTTTTTCATGCGTTCCAGTGCATTTTTGGTACGTTTTTGATGCAGTCCAGTGCTTTTTTTCACCCCTCTTTTTTATTAACCATAGATAAGGACAAGTGTGTTCCAGTGCATTTTTGGTACGTTTTTGATGCAGTCCAGTGCTTTTTTTTCACCCCTCTTTTTTATTAACCATAGATAAGGACAAGTGTGTTCCAGTGCGTTTTTGCTGCATTTAGGTGTGTTCCTGTGCGTTCCAGTGCGTTTATGATGCGTTTTGATGCGTTCCAGTACAGTCCAGTGCAGGTAAAATGCAGCATGTTCTACTTTTTTGGTGGAACTGGAACACACTGGAACAAACACTGCCATTTAGAGCCATATAACCAACTTTCCATGCATTTTGGATGCATAAAAAACGCAATGCACTGCATGTGGTGAGAAATGGCCCTTAAGCAATTTGGCATATTTAAAGGCAATTCTCCTTGTTTTGTTTTTGGTGTTTTCCAAATTGGTGACATTGATATATGTCCCTTAGGGTGGGACCTGGGCCCCCATTTTAAGGCCAATAACTAGAAGATAAGCCAGCCAAGTGGGAACTAGCAAAATTAACAAGTCAGTTCCCATAGACTGCAATGGTATTTGTTGTTGGCTGGTGATTGTCCCATCTCTAATTTTGTAGCATGCTGGATGATGTGCTTAATTTTGGAAGGGGGGAGGGGGGGGTTATTTTTTGCTAGCTGCATTGGTGTTGTTCTGCACATGCCCAGCCAGTTAGTTGTTTTTTTTGGGTGCTTTTTGTGTGTGAACAGCACCTGGGTATTTCTGGGCATGCTCAGAGAGTGTTTTGATGGGTTAGTAATTTAACAGGTGTAGCCACTTTGAATTTCAGTCTCTACATTGAGTGAACTTGCATTTTGGGTGTTTCATGGACTGTGCATGTGTTTTCAATTGCCTCATTAGCACACAAACATATGTTATATAAAGCTCACAGAGCATTCGGTCGCTTGCCCCGAGAAGAGGTGTGTGTGTGTGTGTGTGTGTGTGTGTGTGTGTGTGTGTGTGTGTGTGTGTGTGTGTGTGTGTGTGTGTGTGTGTGTGGGGGGGGGGGGGGGGTAAAATGTTCATTCCCCGACTTAGTTGGGGTAGGCGGTACACTTTGGTGGGGGTCAGCCACGCCCAGTGACCTTTGACCTCTGGGGACCCACCCTCTGACCTTTGACCTCTGGGGGAGGTCCCTGTTCAAGAGCCTGGGTCCTAGCCTTGTTCTTAAAGGGAGAACCCTAACCCCTAACCCTAACCCTAACCCCAACCCTAACCCTAACCCTAAACCTAAACCTAAACCGTAAGCCCTAACCCTAACCCTAACCCTAACCCTAAACCATAACCCTAACCCTAACCCTTAACCCTAACCCTAATCCTTAACCCTAACCCTAATCCATCTAACCCTAACCCTAACCCTAACTGACCTTTGACCTATGAACTTTAACCCCAAGTGCATCTTCACTTAGTGACTCTCCCCACCCTAAAACCCCTACCTTTCCCAGATCCCGCTTGGTTTGTTGGGAAAAGGGGGTAAAAAAAATTTTTTGGGCTCGCTCGCTTCGCTCGCTTGCCATATAAGGCTACCCCAAGTGGAAACTCGTAGGACGCGTTACCAGCCTCGCTTCGCTCGGCAGCCTTAAGAAGCCTTTTGCGAAGAGCGAGAAGCTTTCCTCGACTTGTTCATTCCCCGACTTAGTTGGGGTAGGCGGTACACTTTGGTGGGGGGCAGCCACGCCCAGTGACCTTTGACCTCTGGGGACCCGCCCTCTGACCTTTGACCTCTGGGGGAGGTCCCTGTTCAAGAGCCTGGGTCCTAGCCTTGTTCTTAAAGGGAGAACCCTAACCCTAACCCTAGCCCCTAACCCTAACCCTAAATGTACATGTTGGTGTCCTTATCGAGTTTGTAACACATGTATTTTATTTTTTATGTCTTTGCTAAACAAGTGATTGGTTAACTTTTGGTGTGGGGGAAATGTTCCCCTGAAATAATTCTGATGTTGTTAATGTGTGTTGTTTGTTCACTTTGATTTAATTGTCTGTGCTGCATTATTTTTGGCCAAAAATTGCTCAAGATGTTGTGAGTCTGTAACTGTTTCAAATTGACCATGTTTTTTATTTTGCCTTCCCTTTTGTTTTGTTGAACAATAAAATATGATGCAAAGTTTTGATGTTTGTTTTGTGTTTTCTTTGCAACAAATGTGACAGCTGATTGGCATGTCAAAACAAAACAGGTGTAATTTGTCTACCCTGGTGCCTTCATGGTAGTATATGCATATATTGTATTGTGTGCTGCCATGGAGCGTCACCAGGAAATGAAAAATACAGAGCGGTAAGTATTCAATTTTCCTTTTTTACTGCAGTGGTTCTCAGCCTCAGTCCTCAAGTACCCCCAACAGGACATGTTTTGTGAATTTTTCTTATCGAGAATTGCTGTCCAAAAATCAAAACCATTGACTGTGATTTAAAGCACATGTGTAAGATGAAGGAAAACCTGCAAACATGGCCTGTTGGGGGTACTTGAGAAGCACTGATTTAGAGCACTGCACTTAAAAATAGCTCAAGGCCATACAATTCTAATTGTGGGCATTTTGAGGGAAACAAAGTAAGTCCCACAGCCCATTTTCTCTTTTCATTTTCAATGTACCAGGGATGGAGGCATGGGTATGGCATTTATGGGTCTCAATGGATCACCTGCCTTTTCTTGACAAATTACCGGGTGGAAGACACCCATTCCCCTTTGGTGACCTATTGAGCCCTATTTCCTTTTCTTATTAGCTCAGTGATTAATTCTCTGAGACTACTTATATGTTGGCATCCTTTTTACCTAACTTTGACCATTGATATCCTTCCCCAGACTTCATTTGACAACAGGCCATTATTGTTTATCCCCCTGTTTTGATTACAACAGTCCTAATCGTGATTTTCAATGATGTATCCATCCCCATGGCTCACCCAACCCAAGCATTGGTGGGTCCCTGTTCTTTGGTCTCTTCCGCCCGGGGTTGCGATGCGCCCAGTTCCCCCTCCCCACCTGCCTTCCTTGGCGGGGGGGCGGGACATTATCCTTGGCGCATCGGCATCATGTCAGTATGTTGCACGCACGGCACCCATAGGGACGCCTGCGTTTTCATCATAGTTTTTTCCATCTCGCATGACCCAGGGGGATGGGAGGGACCCCTCCGAGATCATTTGCATCTCGGGCGTGGCTCTTTCCATCCCCACACCTGGCTCATGCATCACATGATGCTGGCGGAGATACGCCCCTTACTGTGGACATTTATCCGGTAGCCACCTGGGGAGCTTCACTTCACAGACATCCATCTGATGAGAGGTTCCAGTTTCTCTCTTTCTCTACATTTCAAGGTAATTTCCAATCCTTATTTCAGGATTCACATAGTATTCCTTACATATATACTCTTTTTACCTGCTTCTTTACATTTTGCCTTGCACTCTGCTCACACTGCTTCAAACATACATTTAATTTCATCGCTATTTAGCATTTTTGGGGATCTGGTTTGGCTTTTTTTCAAACCAGATTTATTTACACCAACACTCAGTTGATTTGCCAACTTTGGCTGTTAACCCTTTCAGTCATGTTATATCATTAACCCCCTTTTTTGTTCAATTTCTCCCAGTACCCATTACACATTATTCCCATCAGGCATCCACCAGCACATCATTTACATATTCACTCCCCTCTTCCTTTGCTCCCTTTTTGTTTTTTGTTTTTTGTTTTTCCTTCCCCTCCCTTCCCCCAATCACATTCTAATTTTGGTTCTCAAACCATTCAACCTTCTTTTTCACTCATTGCTCATTTTCATTTCTCCATCCCTTCACCAGCATTCTGCCCTTGCACCCTGTCTGTGCCTCTCCGTCAGTTTGGTGCTGTGCTGTGGCTGTCCGGGTTTCTCCTTGATGGATGTCCCATTCCATCTTCTCTTTGACTCTCCTCTTGATCGAGTGGCCGTTGAAGTGTTTATTGGGGGGCCTTCCCCGCCTCAGCCCCGGGTGAGACACTGTATCCAGGACCACCATTCTACGCCATATTTCAAATGCTTGGGACAACCCCATTCCGGGTTTTGCCATTGGTAACGTATCAGACTACCTTATTCTGTTTCAAATATGACATAATTTTTTCAAGACTTTATTTGATCTGTCTATCCATCTCCCCTTGTAGTCAAATGACATGCACCCCACTCCTGATGACTGGCTTTAAACGCCAAGAAACGCGTCGAGTCCATGCTCAGGGATGCCAAGTAAAGCCTGCCCAACTACGAATCTACAAAGTGTATTCTTGACATTTCAATTGGATAATTAATTTCACTGTTTCTGTATGTCCATTTAACTGTCACTACTTGCTCCAGCCATGTCTCAACAATGAATTGCGATTATGTCTATGTGATAACTTCTATTTACATTATGCCTTTGTTTGCATGATCTATGTGTACTTTTACCATGATACAGATCTCCATTCTTTAGACTGACTATGCAGCATGTATACCTGGCTACAGACCACTCCCCAACGGGACAGTGATGTTTACCAATTTTTGATATCTTAGACCCTTTTCCCCATGCCCATCCATGAGTCCATGCTCTGGCATGTCAAGTAAAGCTTGCCCAACTATGAATCTATTAAGTGTATTCTTGACTTTTTAACCGGATAATCATTTTCACTGTTTCTGTATGTCCATTTAACTGTCATTACTTGCTTCAGCCATGTCTCAACAGTGAATTTTGATCATGTTTTTGTGATAACCCCTATTTATACTATGCCTTTGTTTGCATGATCCATGTGTACTTTTACCATGATACAATATATTTTTATATTTATATCCATGCCTTGATCTCCATTCTTTAGACTGACTATGCAGCATGTATATATGGCTACAGACTATTCCCCAACGGGACAGTGATGTCTACTCATTCTTGATATCCTAGACTTTTTCCTACGCCCATCCATGCCTCATTTAAAGTCCCACAGCCCATTTTCTCTTTTCATTTTCAATGTACCAGGGATGGAGGCATGGGTATGGCATTTATGGGTCTCAATGGATCACCTGCCTTTTCTTGACAAATTACCGGGTGGAAGACACCCATTCCCCTTTGGTGACCTATTGAGCCCTATTTCCTTTTCTTATTAGCTCAGTGATTAATTCTCTGAGACTACTTATATGTTGGCATCCTTTTTACCTAACTTTGACCATTGATATCCTTCCCCAGACTTCATTTGACAACAGGCCATTATTGTTTATCCCCCTGTTTTGATTACAACAGTCCTAATCGTGATTTTCAATGATGTATCCATCCCCATGGCTCACCCAACCCAAGCATTGGTGGGTCCCTGTTCTTTGGTCTCTTCCGTCCGGGGTTGCGATGCGCCCAGTTCCCCCTCCCCACCTGCCTTCCTTGGCGGGGGGGCGGGACATTATCCTTGGCGCATCGGCATCATGTCAGTATGTTGCACGCACGGCACCCATAGGGACGCCTGCGTTTTCATCATAGTTTTTTCCATCTCGCATGACCCAGGGGGATGGGAGGGACCCCTCCGAGATCATTTGCATCTCGGGCGTGGCTCTTTCCATCCCCACACCTGGCTCATGCGTCACATGATGCTGGCGGAGATACGCCCCTTACTGTGGACATTTATCCGGTAGCCACCTGGGGAGCTTCACTTCACAGACATCCATCTGATGAGAGGTTCCAGTTTCTCTCTTTCTCTACATTTCAAGGTAATTTCCAATCCTTATTTCAGGATTCACATAGTATTCCTTACATATATACTCTTTTTACCTGCTTCTTTACATTTTGCCTTGCACTCTGCTCACACTGCTTCAAACATACATTTAATTTCATCGCTATTTAGCATTTTTGGGGATCTGGTTTGGCTTTTTTTCAAACCAGATTTATTTACACCAACACTCAGTTGATTTGCCAACTTTGGCTGTTAACCCTTTCAGTCATGTTATATCATTAACCCCCTTTTTTGTTCAATTTCTCCCAGTACCCATTACACATTATTCCCATCAGGCATCCACCAGCACATCATTTACATATTCACTCCCCTCTTCCTTTGCTCCCTTTTTGTTTTTTGTTTTTTGTTTTTCCTTCCCCTCCCTTCCCCCAATCACATTCTAATTTTGGTTCTCAAACCATTCAACCTTCTTTTTCACTCATTGCTCATTTTCATTTCTCCATCCCTTCACCAGCATTCTGCCCTTGCACCCTGTCTGTGCCTCTCCGTCAGTTTGGTGCTGTGCTGTGGCTGTCCGGGTTTCTCCTTGATGGATGTCCCATGCCATCTTCTCTTTGACTCTCCTCTTGATCGAGTGGCCGTTGAAGTGTTTATTGGGGGGCCTTCTCCGCCTCAGCCCCGGGTGAGACACTGTATCCAGGACCACCATTCTACGCCATATTTCAAATGCTTGGGACAACCCCATTCCGGGTTTTGCCATTGGTAACGTATCAGACTACCTTATTCTGTTTCAAATATGACATAATTTTTTCAAGACTTTATTTGATCTGTCTATCCATCTCCCCTTGTAGTCAAATGACATGCACCCCACTCCTGATGACTGGCTTTAAACGCCAAGAAACGCGTCGAGTCCATGCTCAGGGATGCCAAGTAAAGCCTGCCCAACTACGAATCTACAAAGTGTATTCTTGACATTTCAATTGGATAATTAATTTCACTGTTTCTGTATGTCCATTTAACTGTCACTACTTGCTCCAGCCATGTCTCAACAATGAATTGCGATTATGTCTATGTGATAACTTCTATTTACATTATGCCTTTGTTTGCATGATCTATGTGTACTTTTACCATGATACAGATCTCCATTCTTTAGACTGACTATGCAGCATGTATACCTGGCTACAGACCACTCCCCAACGGGACAGTGATGTTTACCAATTTTTGATATCTTAGACCCTTTTCCCCATGCCCATCCATGAGTCCATGCTCTGGCATGTCAAGTAAAGCTTGCCCAACTATGAATCTATTAAGTGTATTCTTGACTTTTTAACCGGATAATCATTTTCACTGTTTCTGTATGTCCATTTAACTGTCATTACTTGCTTCAGCCATGTCTCAACAGTGAATTTTGATCATGTTTTTGTGATAACCCCTATTTATACTATGCCTTTGTTTGCATGATCCATGTGTACTTTTACCATGATACAATATATTTTTATATTTATATCCATGCCTTGATCTCCATTCTTTAGACTGACTATGCAGCATGTATATATGGCTACAGACTATTCCCCAACGGGACAGTGATGTCTACTCATTCTTGATATCCTAGACTTTTTCCTACGCCCATCCATGCCTCATTTAAAGTCCCACAGCCCATTTTCTCTTTTCATTTTCAATGTACCAGGGATGGAGGCATGGGTATGGCATTTATGGGTCTCAATGGATCACCTGCCTTTTCTTTTCGAAACAAAGTAAGTGTTAGAACCCCTGCGTGTGTGTTTTTTTTTTTAGATTTATTTTTTATTTTTTGTAGTTTGGCTTTTGTGTCTCCTTTTCTTAACATTGGCTTCACTTCCTGTCACACAGCTAAACAGGAAGTGAAGGTAAAACCCTACCAATGTCTTTTCTTGGGGACACACAGATCAATCTAACTAGTGTCCCCATTGAGCAAATTGCACTCCAGCACTTTGTTGTGTACACCCCAAATCATTGGGTAGTTTGGGGTTTAGTAAAGACAAATCCACTCTCCAGTAAAAGTGTAGCTGCTGAAAATCTGAGGGAAAGTACTGGTGATTGGATGTTGCAATCATGTAAAAGCAAAGATGGTGTCTTTTTTTGGCTTGCATGTCCCCCTCAGATATACAGCAAGTGCACTTGTAGTGCAAAGTAGATTTGCCTTTAGTAAATAAACCCCACAGTCCAAACTACCTAATAAATTGTGGTGTACCCCGCAATATGCTGGAGTGCAATGTGCATAATGGGGAAAGTATTTAGACTGACCTGTGTGTCCCCAAGGAAAGACATTGTTAGGGATTTTCCCTCACTTCCTGTGTGGCTATGTGACAGGAAGTGAATTATTTGGAAGGATAAAGTGGCCAAATTATTTAGTTTAACTTTTCAAAGACTCATTCCTAAGTTGAATTGTGATGCATGTCAATGGCCCATTTAGACCCTCTTTAATCACTTGAGATCAGCGCTATAACTGATCGACGGCCACAGCATGGTCCTCAATTGCCGGGAGTCCGTCAATAAACGTCCTCCCCTTTGCGCACGCTGTGGTCACGGAGTCACTGAGACTCAGGTGATGACAGATCCGAGTAAGGGGCCGATCCCTGCCCTTTACCATGTGATCAGCTGTCAGCAAATGACAGCTGATCACGTGATGTAAACAAAAGCTGAGTAATGGTTTTTGTTTTCTCCTTGTGCCGACAGCGTGAGCATAAAAAAAGGCAATCACCGGCTTATGTGCAAGGGACATGGGGCCCGAAGAGGAAGAGGCAATTCTGCATCATCTGTGACAATTAGTAGCCCCTGCCAGTGCCACCTATCAATGCCCACCACTGGTGCCAATCAGTGGCACCTATCAGTGCCCATCACTGCCAACTATCATTGCCACCTAGCAGTGCCACTTCTCACTGCCCACCAGTGCCAAATAGCAATGCCACCTCTCAGTGCCCACCCTTGCCACCTTATCGGTGCCCATCAGTGCAGTCTCATCAGTGTACATCAATGAAGAAGAAAAATTACCTTTTTTTTAAATATTAACCAGTTTTCTACCGCCCACCGTCAAATGACATCCTTGGCTTTGTGCGGTGACATCTGAATGATGCCTGCAGCTAGAGGCATCATTCAGATATCATTCTTTTCAGCCGGCGATTCTGTGCACAATAAAAATGATCATAGTGGCAGTTCCGCCGCTTGATCGTTCTTATAGGCGGGGGGAGGGGATGTTCCCCCCCCCTCTTGCCGCCATCCGGTGCTTCTCCGGGCTCTCCCGTGCCATCTGGGGCTCGGAGAACGATTTGGAGATGACTGGTGACCAGATGGTCATCAGTCATCTCTATGACCGTCTGAGGCGCGGGCACGACGTTATGACATCACACCGTGTTCCCGTATGTTAACCAAGCCGTGATCTCGGCTGTCAGCATGAGATTGGTGTTTTTTTTGGACCAATATCATGCTTTCCAGCCTGGAGGAGAGATGCAGGGTCTTATTGACCCCGCATCTCTCCATGAAGAGGACCTGTCACACACATTCCTATTACAAGGGATGTTTACATTCCTTGTAATAGGAATAAAAGTGATACAAAAAAATTAAAAAAATTAAAAAAAGAGTAAGAAATACAAAAAGTAAAAAAATAAAATAAAAAAAAAAGCAAAAATAAGAAAAAACGCCCATGTCCCCGGTAGCTCGCGCTCAGAAGCGAACACACACGTAAGTCCCGCCCACATATGTAAACGCCGTTCAAACCACACATGTGAGTTATTGCTGCGTGCGTTAGAACAAGTGCAACAATTCTAGCACTAGACCTCCTCTGTAATGCCAAAATGGTAACCTGTAAAAAAATTTAAAGCATCGCCTAGGGCGATTTTTAATTACTGAAGTTTGGTGTCATGCCATGTGTGTGCGCAATTTTAAAGCGTGACGTGTTAGGTATCTATTTACTCAGCATAACAACATCTTTCACATTATACCAAAAAATTGGCCTAACTTTACTGTTTTGTAATATTTTTAGCAAACAAAAGGCGTTTGAAAATTTATTGCGCAAATACTGAGCGAGATAAAAATTTGCAATGACCGCCATCTTATTCCCTAGGGTGTCTGCTCCAAAAACATATATAATGTTTGGTGTTTTGAAGTAATTTTATAGCCATAAATTTATGATTTTTACATGAAGGAGAAAAGTGCCAGAATAGGCCCAGTGCTGAAGTGGGTAAAATATCCATTTATTTATTTTTTAAACTCGGTCTTTTGTATTTATCGAAAAAAAATAAAAATAAAACACAAAGGTGATCAAATAGCACCAAAAGCAAGCTCTATTTGTGTGCCAACAAATAAAACATTTTCATTGGGTTACAGTGTTGTATGAGCGCGCAATTGTCATTAAAAGTGCATCAGCGCTGAAATGTGAAACTTGGTCTGGGCAGTGCGCAAGTGGTTAATATAAGGCTGCATGCACACGGACGTTTTTCAAGCCGCTTGTTTGAGCATTTTTTGCAGCTTAAAAACATCTCTCCATGTTAGCCTATGGCCTCATGGCCACCATGGCGTTTTTGAGCTGTAAATGGCATAGGCGTTTTTAGGCCCCATGTAGACGGGACGCTGGTGCAAAGTGTTCAGAACTAAGGTTGAAAGTGGCGTTTAGAAAGGCGCGTTTTGTGGCGTTTGCATGCCGTGTTTTACCACATTTGCGTGTATATGATAAGGAGCCGCCCTAAGCTCCAAAAACAGTATTATTTACGATTTTAGCTATTTAGTGAGACCAGAGTGATATCAGCAGCTGAGAGCAGCAGTGTAGTTGTATTTAGCGTGTCACTTGCCACAAGTTGTGGATTGTCCACTTGCCACATCAGCTGCCCCAAGTTATGGATTGTCCACAATGCAATGGAAGCAATTTCTTTTATATATATATATATATATTTTATGGTTTTTCATCATTTGCCATAAATTTGCCATAAATTTGGAGTTTATCAATGTAAAAAAATAGGTCACCTTTAAAAACGCTTCTAAACTAAAATGCGGCTAAACGCCGGTACCGCGTCTGAAACGTGGAAATCTTTGGTGTCTGAAGGCATTTTGAGGGTTTGGTTTGTGAAAAACGATTTTAAACGCAACTGCAGATTTTTTTTGCCTGGCCAAAAACAGTGTTTTGGATGTAATAGAATTCAATGGACCCGCATCCAAAACGCAAGTACCGCAATTTTGCGGCGTTTTTTTGATTTACCTGTTTATAGCTGGTTGTTAAAGGAAATGTAAAAAAAAAAAAAAGTTTAAAAAAATAAATGAATAAAAAAAAAACAGCGTGGGGTCCCCCCCCCAGGTCCATGCCAGGCCCTTGGGTCTAGTATGGATTCAAAGGGGACCCCCCCCCAAAAAAATGAAAAAAAAACTGGCGTGGGGGTCCCCCCAAAATCCATACCAGGCCCTTCAGGTCTGGCATGTATTTTAAGGGGAACCCCGCGCCACAAACAAAAAAAATTTGCGTAGGGTCCCCTAAAAATACACACCAGACCCTTTATCCAAGCACTCAACCTGGCAGGCCGCAGGGGAAAAGGGGGGACGAGAGAGCGGCCCCCCTCCCTCCTGAACCGTACCAGGCCACGTGCCCTCAACATGGGGGGTTTGGTGCTTCGGGGCAGGGGGGGGACCTGCGGCCCTCCCCACCCCAAAGCACCCTGCCCCCATGTTGATGGGGACAAGGGCCTCTTCCCGACAACCCTGGCCGTTGGTTGTCGGGGTCTGCGGGCAGAATAAGGGGGCCCCCAGATCCCGGCCCCCCCACCCTATGTGAATAAGTATGGGGTACATCGTACCCCTACCCATTCACCTGGTGGAAAATAAATGGTAATAAAAAAAGACAACACTGGTTTGAAAGGTAATTTATTGGGCAGCTCCGGGGGTCTTTCTGCCGGGCCCCCGCTATCTTCTGCTAGCTCTTTTGCTAGCGGGGTCCCGGGCTTCCTCGCTGTCTTCTTCCGACTTCGGGGGTCTTTCTGCCGGGCCCCCGCTATCTTCTGCTAGCGGAGGTCCCGGGCTTCCTCGCCGTCTTCTTCCGACTTCGGGGGTCTCTTGTTCTGTTCTCCGGTTCTTCTCCCGCTCTCCGACGTCTTCTCCACAATCTCCGGGTCTTTCTGCCTTCTGCCGGGCCCCGCTATCTTCTTTTGATAGCGGGGGCCGGTCTTCTACGTCGCCTTCTTCCCTCTTCTCTTCGCCCGATGTTGCCTCGTCGCTGTCCACCGCCGCAATGCTCTGTTCGAGCAGCGGTGCCACTTTTATTGGCATGGGGCGTGGTCACTGGATGATGCCACCGCTAACCCCGCCCCCGTTTCACGTCACAGTCCCATCATTCCCCGGGACTGTGACATCATACCCGGCAGAAAGACCCCCGAAGACGGCGAGGGACCCCTGCTAGCAAAAGAGCTAGCAGAAGATAGTGGGGGCCCGGCAGAAAGACCCCCGGAGCTGCCCAATAAATTACTATTCAAACCTGTGTTGTCTTTTTTTATTGACTTATTTTCCCACCAGGTGAATGGGTAGGGGTACGATGTACCCCATACTCATTCACATAGGGTGGGGGGCCGGCATCTGGGGGCCCCCTTTTTAAAGGGGGTGCCCTGATTCCGAAAAGCCCCCCGCCCGCATACCCCGACAACCAACGGCCAGGGTTGTCGGGAAGAGGCCCTTGTCCCCATCAACATGGGGGCAGGGTGCTTTGGGGTGGGGGGGGCCGCAGGTCGCCCCCCTGCCCCGAAGCACCAAACCCCCCATGTTGAGGGCATGCGGCCTGGTACGGTTCAGGAGGGAGGGGGGGCGCTCTCTCGTCTACCCCTTTTCCTCTGCGGCCTGCCAGGTTGCGTGCTCGGATAAGGGTCTGGTTTGGATTTTGGGGGGACCCCCATGCCGTTTTTCGGCTTAAGGGGGTTCACCTTAAAATCCAGACCAGACCTAAGGGCCTGGTTTGGATTTTGGGGGGACCCCACGCCGTTTTTCGGCTTAGGGGGTTCACCTTAAAATCCAGACCAGACCCAAGGGCCTGGTATGCTCCTGGAGGGGAACCCATGCCCGTTTTTTCATTAAAATTTGGCCTGGAGTTCCCCTTCATGATTCATACCAAACATGGGACAGCGAGGCTGCCGAGGACCAGCGCGATGACATTGCGCTGGACACATTCTGGTCCGGCTAGTCTCCTCTAGGACACGACTTGAGCGGCTGCTTCACGCGCTCAGGTCATGTCCAGGTCGCCTGGCAGAGTCGCGCTGTCCCTGTGTCAGCCGGCACACGAGTCGCCTGCAAGTCGGATCCGACTTCCCGGGCGACCTCTATTCAAATCAATGGGCTCCCATAGGGAACCATTCATTTTCAATAGAGCGCCGCTGACATTTCTATTTACTATAACAGTGTGCCGCTGCTTCCTGCGCCCAGTGAAGGAGTTATCAGGCACACCAATTAAGGTTAGAAGCAGCGCAGCTCACTGTTATTAGTAAATCAGCCCCAGGGTGTCAGTATATCAGGATTGATACATTTTCAGATATGCTGTATATACCATAGCTTGTGGACTTTACAACTTTCCTACATACTAAATAATTAACACTGATTTTGGTTATTTTCACCAAGAAAATGTAACAGAATTTATTTTGTCCTAAATTCACGAAGAAAGATTATTTATTTGCAAAATTTTGTAACAGAAACCAAAAAAAAAAAAAAACACTATTTTTGTTTGGTACTTTTGTGTTTATTTAGCAAAAAAATAAAAAATCCAGTAGTGATTAAATACCATCAAAAAGAAACTCTATTTGTGTGAAAAAAAAATCATATGGGTGTGGGCATGTCCTGGCCACCGAGCAGCATGGCCGCTTAATCCAGCTTTCACCGGTGATACAAAAAGCAAGGAGGGGAATAATATACAAAACCGAATGGGATTTGTCCCAGAAGAAGCTCCTGACACCAGGGCCATTTCGCCTTAAGGACTTTTTTATGCAGCTGACACAAAGAAGGAGCCAAGATGGCACTGGGGAGAGCGCTCTCACACACCATCGCCTCACACTGAAGGGCCTGCAGCTAACCAACAATCAGACATGGAGGAATCTCCTTAGGACACTCCCCTGATTGCAGCACAGGAAAGAGGTAAGAAAGCTGCGGTCTCCCCAGCTTCTTCACCCACTAAGCTCCCTTCTGCTAAGAGTGAGTACAGGGCCTCTCTAGCAGCACAGAATACAGAGCATGAGGAATGCCACACTGACCCACTAGCTAACTACCCTGCAGCTGATGTTCTAGCCACTGAGTCAATCTTGGAAGCCATGCTGCTTTCTCTTCAGATAAAGCTGCAAAGAGAGCTGCACTCCTATATTAACCACCTGACTACCAGAATGGAATGTCTGGAGGAATGCTCGGATCACATGGAATTCCAAACTTCTGAGATGGTTAAGATGCACAATGAAGTGGTTGATTGTCAGGGACCATGAACCAGGCAGAGACAGAAAATGCAGTTAAAAATCACACCTTTAATGTAATAGTAAAATAATATAAATCAGGAACTTAGTCAAAAACGGAAGCCAGGTTAAGGAAGCCAAAATGGGTAATCAGATGACCCGGAATCAGGGAGCCAGGAATCAGCATAGTCAGAAGCCAAAGATCAGGATCAGAAACCAGAAGAAATGTAAGCCAGGCAAAGTAAAACAGGAACACAGCAGAGAGACACACAGGATATGTTGACCAAGGCGAAGACACCGAAGGAATGAGCTAGGCAGTTTAAATAGCCAAAAGGAGCTGGCTGTAGGCTGGACTAATGAGGCAGGTAATGGTAACCAGGTGAGTCAGTGTGGAAACAATGAGTGGCTGGTAATTATCTGACAGCTGAGCAGCCAGAACACTGAGAAGAGAGCTGCTAAAAGCCCAGCCCTGACATTGATGCTCATGATGAGCAAGCAGAAATGATTCAAAAATTACAATTGAAAGTGATGGATCTAGAAGATACATCCAACCATAATAAAACATTTTTAGAGGCATCTCTGAGTCTGTCAGAGTAAACGACTTCCTAACCTATCTGAAACCACTATACTTTAAACTACTGCATGACTTCTTCCCCAGAGATCTCCTCATTGACTGAGCACATAGAATCCCGAAAATGACGCACCTCCCAGATACAGTCCAAGGAGATGTACTGGCATGCATTCATTTTTATCACAAGGACCAGCTCCTCAGAGCCATCAGGAATGCTCGCACAATGCCCCTGCAATACGCAGGTGTAGCTCTTTATCAAGATATATCAGCAGCTACTGGAAAGATTTTGCCCCAATCAATAAAGTTCTAGAAGATCGCAAATTGCCCTATGAATGGGCATTCGCAACCAAACTTCTGGTCACGCACCAGAATCAGCAAATGGATATTACCGCTCCAAAAGATGGGCTTAACCAGATACACAACTGTGGCTTTGTATCTTCACTCCCAACAAATAATCCTCGTCATAACCCCCCCCCCCCCGCCTAAAGTCCCAGCATCACAGGAGGCCCCTGAGTGTGGAGACCCAAGAGCATCCCCTCCTCAACTCTAAAGCCCTGTACACACGATCGGATAACCTATGGATTTTCGTCCGATGGATTTGACCATCGGAAATCCGATTAAACTGTTTTTCATCCGTCTTGGCCACACACCATCAGTCAAAAAACCGACCGTTCCAAACGTGGTGACGTAAAACACTCCGATGAGCCGAGAAAAATTAAGTTTAATGCTTCTGAGCATGCGTCGACTTGATTCTGAGCATGCGTGGGTTTTTTAACCGATGGACTTGCCCATAGACGATTGCAAATTACCATCGGTTCTTGATCCATCGGAAAATTTTAAAACAAGTTCTATCTTTTCCATCCGATGGAAAAAAGACCGATGGGTACCATACACGATCGGTTTGTCTGATGAAAACCATCCATCGGACGGTTTTCATCAGTTAAACCGATCGTGTGTACGGGGCTTTAGGCCTAGCTTTCTCTCATGTGGGAACCCTATGATTATAACCCATCTTCTCTTTTTTCACCCTGGGGGCTTGGCCATTCTACCTAACTTTAGTCTTCACACCCCAGTTACAAAGTAACGCACATTCTAAAATAATATGATTGTTGTTTAAAGTTATTATTGTATACTGTTTGTTCCTTCATTGTGTTTGTACTTGAGTTTACAGACGCTGAAATATTCTGGGTCTTTATGTAACAGCTCTCTGCAGTACACTCTCTATGCTATTTCTTCGATCCTTGTTAGCATCGTCTACCCCTAAACATGATGACAATCAACATTACAACTGTCAACGCAAAAGGGTTTAATATCTCCTTTAAATGCTCCAGACTTTGGAGAGGATCAATTTTGCAAAAGACAGATATTCTTTGCTAGCAAGCATTTTGCACACACTAAGGCCCCATCTTGTCAATATAGGCTATTTCCCCACCACTCTATCGCCAATGCACCTAAACAATTCAAAGGTGTCATGATTGCTGTCTGCAATTCCATTGCCTTTCAGCTCCATCATACAGAACCTGACTGTTGGAAGGCAACATGTTTTTTTTGTTTGAATATAAGATGTTTCTGGATAGTTGAAACCTGATCACACCTGGCCTGGAATGCCAGCAGAGCAAGTTCACCCAGCAGGGTGTTGATAACGAAGAGTCATAAATGGGAATTCATCTCCGACAGGATGTTCTTGCAGACCTCCTCTTACAGAACATCAAAAGCCAGCTGTTACTGAAAGATGACCTGGGTCAAATAGCGGTGATTCATGGACAAATACTGCCCCTAGTGGACACTATAGCAGGCTTCCTGGAGGATGGAAAAATATTTAGAAGGACTGCATCTTATCGATTTTGATTTGTCAGAATGCTGAGATAGGCTGGCAATGGGGTGTGTGGGTGGTGTCTGAATGCAGTCTAAAAGTGCTCACCGGCTGGAGCAACTCGCTCTCTTTGCCTCATGGCTCTCTTGCCATCGAGCCTAGCTGAAGGATACTAACCACAGAGGACGACCTTACGTAAAGTATTATTGAAGTTCTTTTGTTCCATATGCTCTGTAACATTTTCTTTTAGTGTTTTATGTTAGGATTCATATTTTCTTGGGAAATAAATAAGACCCTTGTTTATTTAAGAAGTGTGTTTATTTTTAATACCTAACCTTATTATTGTACCATCACCATTAACTATTAGGGATGAGCTTCGTGTTCGAGTCGAACATACGTTCGACTCGAACATCGGCTGTTCGATCGTTCGACGAAGATCGAACGATTTGGGCCGTTCGCGCCAAATTCGAGTGACGCGAACGGCCCACAATGCACTACGCCATCACAGTGTCATCCAGGCGCTGTGATTGGCCAAGCATGCACTGTGACCCCGCATGCTTGGCCAATCACAGCGCCGGCAGCGAGGAGAGCAATGATTGGCCACAGGCAGGATGCCTGTGGCCAATTATTGCTGAGGGTGTTTAGTACACGCCCCACACTATAAAAGGCCGCCAGCACGGCGGCCTAGTGTAGTGTGTTCCGGAGCAGGGATAGAGCAGCATAGGCAGGGACAGTGACTTTTATTTCTTTCTTGCTTAACCTGGATTCCTTTAGTTTAGGGAAAGAGAAGGATAGGTAGGGAGAGTGTCAGTGTGTTTTGTGCTTGTGCTATATTGTGCTTAAAAAAAACATTTTTTCTAGGGACAGAAAACTGTAGGTAGGGAGAGTGTGTCAGTTTCTTTCACTGTCAAAGTCCTTGTTTCCAGGGACCTGGAAGGACAGTGAGTGAATTCTCCTTGTGCTAAATTGTGCTTAAAAAAAACATTTTTTCTAGGGACAGAAAACTGTAGGTAGGGAGAGTGTGTCAGTTTCTTTCACTGTCAAAGTCCTTGTTTCCAGGGACCTGGAAGGACAGTGAGTGAATTCTCCTTGTGCTAAATTGTGCTTAAAAAAAACATTTTTTCTAGGGACAGAAAACTGTAGGTAGGGAGAGTGTGTCAGTTTCTTTCACTGTCAAAGTCCTTGTTTCCAGGGACCTGGAAGGACAGTGAGTGAATTCTCCTTGTGCTAAATTGTGCTTAAAAAAAACATTTTTTCTAGGGACAGAAAACTGTAGGTAGGGAGAGTGTGTCAGTTTCTTTCACTGTCAAAGTCCTTGTTTCCAGGGACCTGGAAGGACAGTGAGTGAATTCTCCTTGTGCTAAATTGTGCTTAAAAAAAACATTTTTTCTAGGGACAGAAAACTGTAGGTAGGAAGAGTGTGTCAGTTTCTTTCACTGTCAAAGTCCTTGTTTCCAGGGACCTGGAAGGACAGTGAGTGAATTCTCCTTGTGCTAAATTGTGCTTAAAAAAAACATTTTTTCTAGGGACAGAAAACTGTAGGTAGGGAGAGTGTGTCAGTTTCTTTCACTGTCAAAGTCCTTGTTTCCAGGGACCTGGAAGGACAGTGAGTGAATTCTCCTTGTGCTAAATTGTGCTTAAAAAAAACATTTTTTCTAGGGACAGAAAACTGTAGGTAGGGAGAGTGTGTCAGTTTCTTTCACTGTCAAAGTCCTTGTTTCCAGGGACCTGGAAGGACAGTGAGTGAATTCTCCTTGTGCTAAATTGTGCTTAAAAAAAACATTTTTTCTAGGGACAGAAAACTGTAGGTAGGGAGAGTGTGTCAGTTTCTTTCACTGTCAAAGTCCTTGTTTCCAGGGACCTGGAAGGACAGTGAGTGAATTCTCCTTGTGCTAAATTGTGCTTAAAAAAAACATTTTTTCTAGGGACAGAAAACTGTAGGTAGGGAGAGTGTGTCAGTTTCTTTCACTGTCAAAGTCCTTGTTTCCAGGGACCTGGAAGGACAGTGAGTGAATTCTCCTTGTGCTAAATTGTGCTTAAAAAAAACATTTTTTCTAGGGACAGAAAACTGTAGGTAGGGAGAGTGTGTCAGTTTCTTTCACTGTCAAAGTCCTTGTTTCCAGGGACCTGGAAGGACAGTGAGTGAATTCTCCTTGTGCTAAATTGTGCTTAAAAAAAACATTTTTTCTAGGGACAGAAAACTGTAGGTAGGGAGAGTGTGTCAGTTTCTTTCACTGTCAAAGTCCTTGTTTCCAGGGACCTGGAAGGACAGTGAGTGAATTCTCCTTGTGCTAAATTGTGCTTAAAAAAAACATTTTTTCTAGGGACAGAAAACTGTAGGTAGGGAGAGTGTGTCAGTTTCTTTCACTGTCAAAGTCCTTGTTTCCAGGGACCTGGAAGGACAGTGAGTGAATTCTCCTTGTGCTAAATTGTGCTTAAAAAAAACATTTTTTCTAGGGACAGAAAACTGTAGGTAGGGAGAGTGTGTCAGTTTCTTTCACTGTCAAAGTCCTTGTTTCCAGGGACCTGGAAGGACAGTGAGTGAATTCTCCTTGTGCTAAATTGTGCTTAAAAAAAACATTTTTTCTAGGGACAGAAAACTGTAGGTAGGGAGAGTGTGTCAGTTTCTTTCACTGTCAAAGTCCTTGTTTCCAGGGACCTGGAAGGACAGTGAGTGAATTCTCCTTGTGCTAAATTGTGCTTAAAAAAAACATTTTTTCTAGGGACAGAAAACTGTAGGTAGGGAGAGTGTGTCAGTTTCTTTCACTGTCAAAGTCCTTGTTTCCAGGGACCTGGAAGGACAGTGAGTGAATTCTCCTTGTGCTAAATTGTGCTTAAAAAAAACATTTTTTCTAGGGACAGAAAACTGTAGGTAGGGAGAGTGTGTCAGTTTCTTTCACTGTCAAAGTCCTTGTTTCCAGGGACCTGGAAGGACAGTGAGTGAATTCTCCTTGTGCTAAATTGTGCTTAAAAAAAACATTTTTTCTAGGGACAGAAAACTGTAGGTAGGGAGAGTGTGTCAGTTTCTTTCACTGTCAAAGTCCTTGTTTCCAGGGACCTGGAAGGACAGTGAGTGAATTCTCCTTGTGCTAAATTGTGCTTAAAAAAAACATTTTTTCTAGGGACAGAAAACTGTAGGTAGGGAGAGTGTGTCAGTTTCTTTCACTGTCAAAGTCCTTGTTTCCAGGGACCTGGAAGGACAGTGAGTGAATTCTCCTTGTGCTAAATTGTGCTTAAAAAAAACATTTTTTCTAGGGACAGAAAACTGTAGGTAGGGAGAGTGTGTCAGTTTCTTTCACTGTCAAAGTCCTTGTTTCCAGGGACCTGGAAGGACAGTGAGTGAATTCTCCTTGTGCTAAATTGTGCTTAAAAAAAACATTTTTTCTAGGGACAGAAAACTGTAGGTAGGGAGAGTGTGTCAGTTTCTTTCACTGTCAAAGTCCTTGTTTCCAGGGACCTGGAAGGACAGTGAGTGAATTCTCCTTGTGCTAAATTGTGCTTAAAAAAAACATTTTTTCTAGGGACAGAAAACTGTAGGTAGGGAGAGTGTGTCAGTTTCTTTCACTGTCAAAGTCCTTGTTTCCAGGGACCTGGAAGGACAGTGAGTGAATTCTCCTTGTGCTAAATTGTGCTTAAAAAAAACATTTTTTCTAGGGACAGAAAACTGTAGGTAGGGAGAGTGTGTCAGTTTCTTTCACTGTCAAAGTCCTTGTTTCCAGGGACCTGGAAGGACAGTGAGTGAATTCTCCTTGTGCTAAATTGTGCTTAAAAAAAACATTTTTTCTAGGGACAGAAAACTGTAGGTAGGGAGAGTGTGTCAGTTTCTTTCACTGTCAAAGTCCTTGTTTCAAGGGACAGAGAAGGACACCTGAAGGTAGCCCTTATTGCTTTTTTCCCATCTCCCTGCAGGCCATCTATTAGAATGTCTGGAAGGCAAACAAGGAGAGGCAGACAGTCAGGAGGCAATAAAAGAGGGCAAGCAGGCTCTGTGTCTGGGGGCAACAGTGCTGGTCGTGGACGCGGTGCATTGTCATCAGCACATGGCCATGGGACACGCTTGTCCTTCTTTTCGGCAGCTGGACATGTTGAGCCACATCATGCCGAAGACTTGGTAGAGTGGATGACCAAGCCCTCCTCCTCCTCCTCATCCTCTCTCACCCAGGCTCAGGGTACTGGAAAAGCAGCTGCCAAAGCGTCCTCTTCCCTGGTATCAATGTCAGACTCATCATCAGTCACTCCTTCCCTAGACCCACCATGTCCTCCTCCTGAGGAGTCCCCCGAACTGTTTCAGCACAGTGTTGGGTACATGCTCCAGGAGGATGCCCAGCGTTTCGAAGGGTCTGATGATGAAACCCAGCTAGAGGAAGGCAGTAGCGTGAGAGCAGACAGAGGGGATGCTCAAGAAGGACACCAATCTGGCAGTCATGTTCCAGCAGCTGCAGCATACTGCCAGATTGGCTCCAGTGATGAGGAGGGAGGTGATGATGAGGTCACTGACTCCACGTGGGTGCCTAATAGGAGAGAGGAGGAGGAGGAGGATGAGGAGGAGGCACATCTCCAACGAGGCAGGATGCCCTTTGGTGGCCAGCGTAAGGGCACTACACCGACGGAATAACACCGCAGAGCTCCGCCTGTGCAGGGCGCTGCCTCTGCCCGTCATTCAAAAAGTTCTTTGGTGTGGGCCTTTTTTGAGGCTAGTGCATCAGATCGCACAGCTGCTGTTTGCAACATATGTCTCAAGCGTATATCGCGTGGCCAAAACATCAGCCGCTTGGGTACCACATGCCTGACCAGACATATGTTGACCTGCCATGCAGCTCGTTGGCAAGCCTACCTCAAAGACCCACACCAAAGAACAAAGCGGACCTCTCCTTGCACCGCATCAGCTGGGATCTCCAACCCCACTATAACTTCAGTCCTCTCTGAAACATGCACTGAGAGGAATGAAGGTGTAGAATTAGGTGTGTCACAGCCAAGTACTTGCGGCCACTCTGCTAGCAGTACACCGACGTCCGATTCTAGCAGGCAAATTTCCCTGCCCCAGCTGCTGGACCGTCGAAAGAAGTTCACTCCCAGCCATCCACATGCCCAGCGGTTGAATGCTAGCTTGGCTAAATTGCTAGCGCTTCAACTGCTGCCTTTTCAGTTGGTAGACTCGGCCCCCTTCCGTGAGTTTGTGCAATGTGCGGTTCCTCAGTGGCAGGTTCCCAAACGCCACTTTTTCTCACGGAAGGCTATTCCGGCTCTCTACCGGCATGTGGAAGGCAATGTCTTGGCCTCGCTGGACAGGGCGGTCAGCGGTAAGGTGCATATTACCGCTGACTCATGGTCCAGCAGGCATGGACAGGGACGTTACCTTTCTTTCACGGCCCATTGGGTCACTCTTTTGGCAGCTGGGAAGGATGCAGGACAAGGTGCAGTAGTGTTGGAGGTTGTCCCACCGCCACGCCTCCAAAATGCTACTACTGGTTGTGACACACCTCTCTCCTCCACCCCCTCCTCTTCTTCTTCCTCCATGGCCTCTTCCTGTGGTTTGTCCTATGAACCAGCGGTGCTCCGTAGCCGTTCACGGGGCTACGCAAGTACGCAGGCAAAAAGATGCCATGCCGTGCTTGCGCTGGTGTGTTTGGGGGACAGAAGCCACACTGGGGCAGAGGTCCTGTCTGCTCTGCAGGGCCAGGCCGAGAGGTGGTTGACGCCACGCCAGCTTAAGCCAGGAATGGTGGTTTGCGACAATGGCACCAACCTCCTCTCCGCCCTCCGACAGGGACAACTGACCCATGTGCCCTGTGTGGCTCACGTCCTTAACCTGGTGGTGCAGCGGTTCTTGGGCAGGTACCCGGGCTTACAGGATGTCCTGAGGCAGGCCAGGAAAGTCTGTGTGCATTTTCGCAGATCTTATAATGCCAGTGCTCGCCTGGCTGAGCTGCAAAAGGAGTTGAACCTGCCCAAGAACCGCCTTATATGTGACATGCCCACCAGGTGGAACTCAACATTGGCCATGCTGCAGCGGCTGCACACGCAGCAGAGGGCCATCAATGAGTACCTGTGCGACTACGGCACCAGGACATGGTCAGGGGAGCTTGGTTTTTTTTCTCCACGCCAGTGGGGCATGATCAGGGATGCATGCACTGTCCTGGCACCATTTGAGGAGGCCACGAGGATGGTGAGCAGTGACAGTGCATGCATCAGTGACACTGTACCTCTTGTCCACCTGTTGGAGCACACGCTGCGTGGAATAATGGACAGGGCACTTGAGGCAGAACAGAGGCAGGAAGAGGAGGACTTCCTTGCCTCTCAAGGCCCCCTTTACCCAGACAGTGTTCCTTCTGTCCCACCCATCGCACAGGAAGAGGAGGAGGAGGAGGAGGAGGAGGAGGAGGAGGATTGTGTCAGCATGGAGGTGGAGGCTGGCACTCAGCATCATCAGCAGCAGTCTTTTAGGGATGATTTACAGTCCCAAGAAACCAGTGGACTTGTACGTGGCTGAGAGGAGGTGGCTGCGGATCATGTCGTCCTTAGTGACCCAGAGGACTCCGGAGCGAATGCCTCAGCAAACCTACGCTGCATGGCCTCCCTGATCCTGCAAAGTCTGCGGAAGGATCCTCGTATTCTTCGGATCAAGGAGAGGGACCATTACTGGCTGGCCACTCTCCTTGATCCACTGTACAAGGGTAAGGTTGCGGACCTTATGTTACCGTCGCAGAGGGAGCAGAGGATGAGACAACTCCGGGAGGCCTTGCAGAAAGGTCTGTGCAACGCGTTCCCAGAGACTGGGAGGTTACAAACTCCTGGTCCTGGACAACGAGTTGCTGAGGCTTCGGCCAGTCAAAGAAGGAGCGGTGGGGAAGGTGGCCGTCTGACCGATGCGTTCAGACAATTCTTTAGTCCGCAGCCCCAAAGTATGATCGGTTCCAGCAACCATCGCCAGCGTCTGATAAACATGGTGCAGGAATATCTAGGGGCAAGGTCAGACTTGGACACCTTCCCCACCGAAAATCCTCTGGCTTACTGGGTCTTGAGGATGGATCACTGGCCAGAGCTTGCACAGTATGCAATTGAGCTACTGGCCTGTCCTGCATCCAGCGTTCTTTCGGAACGCACATTCAGTGCTGCTGGAGGATTTGTCACGGATCACAGGGTGCGCCTGTCCACCGACTCGGTTGATCGACTGACTTTCATCAAGATGAACCAGTCTTGGATCACCACCAGCTACCACACACCTGATGCTGATATAACAGACTAATTGATTTTAACATGTCACATCCCTTCAAGACTGATGCTGATGCTGAGTGCCTGTGCTGTTATGTTGACTGGCTATCCTCCTCCTCCGAGTCCTCAATGATACGATTGATGATGATAGCTTGGAAGATCATTTTTGTTTATGGGTGCCGCCACCAGTGGCTAAGGCCCAATTTTTCAGCCCCTGTTTTACAGGGGCGTGTAATTACAATTTTTTTAGCAATAATTTGCCATTGGGCTCATTGCTGTGCTCCAAGTACAGTATCTGTGAGGGGTTGGAGTGTTGTGGCACCAGTGCCTAAGGCCCAATTTTTCAGCCCCTGTTTAACAGGGGCGTGTCATTACAATTTTTGAAGCAATACTTTGCAACAGGGCTCATTGCTGTGCTCCAAGTACAGTATCTGTGAGGGGTTGTAGTGTTGTGCCACCAGTGCCTAAGGCCCAATTTTTCAGCCCCTGTTCAACAGGGGCATGCAATTACAATTCTTGATCTAATAATTCACAGCAGGGTCCATTGCTGCACCCACCAAGAGTAACTCTGAGGGCTTACAGTCTTGTGGCAACGCCACCACCACCACCACCACGAAAGGCCCAATTTTTCAGCCCCTGTTCAAAAGGGGCATGTAATTACAATTCTTGATCTAATAATTCACAGCAGGGCCCATTGCTGCACCCACCAAGAGTAACTGTCAGGGCTTACAGTGTTGTGGCACCAGCACCACCATCAAAGCCCCAATTTTTACTACCACTGTTCAACAATTATATGTAATTAAAATTCCTGATATAATAGTTGACAGCAGGGCGTTCCAGCACCAACCAAGAGTAACTGAGTGCTTACAGTGTTGTGCCAACACCAACAACTAAGGGGCCTATTTCTGCAGAGTATATACGGCAGGTCCCTACTTTCAAACATCCAACTTACAAACGACTCCTACTTGCAAACGAAAGAAGACAACAGGAAGTGAGAGGAAATCTACCCCTAGAAAGGAAAATTCTCTCCTGTAAGAATAAATATGGGAGAAAGGGGTCTCATCTGTACTGATGCTTTATCAGCAATCCTTGTTTCAAGAAAAACACCACATTTCAAAAACAGTTGTCATTGGGACGGAAAGTGAGGTGAAATGTTCTGAACAGGGGCACAGACAGCAAAACAAATGTTACAGGGGTGATAACCCTTACCTATGTTTCCCAAAAAGTTTAAAAATAGATTTTTGGGCTGGAGCTACACTTCAACAATGTACCTGTTCAAAATTACAAACAGATTCTACATAAGAACAAACCTACAGTCCCTGTCTTGTATGCACCGCCTGTATACGGCTGTTCAGAGTATATAGGGCCTTTTTTATTTTATGTGCGGGGTTCCCCTTAATATCCATACAAGACCCAAAGGGGCTGGTAATGGGCTGGGGTAGGGGGGGGGGTCATGGGGTAGCTATGCCATTTTTCTTAAAGAATTTCATCCATATTACCGGGACCAGACATTACATTAAAGCCGCAAGCAGTTTTAAATGGCTTTTTTTTCCTTTAGAAGTGTCATTTTGTGCAGGGACAGTTCTAAACACGGGAAACACGTGGCACTTCACAGGCATACTTTAGACACCCCCCAGGTACGATATTTAAAGGAATATTTGACTTTTTTTTTTTCACTTTATGCATCATTAAAATGACTGCTCCCGAAAAACGACCGTTTTTAAAACTTCTTTTTGCATTGATACATGTCCCCTGGTGCAGAACCCGGGTTCCCAAACCCTATTTATGACAATAACATGCATAATAGTTGTTATAATTAGCACTTTAGAATTCGAACGTTCGCATCCATTGTATTTAATAGGGTTCTAATGTTCGTTCGAACTTTCGGTCCGTTCGCGGGTTCTGGTGCGAACCGAACCCGGGGGTGTTCGGCTCATCACTATTAACTATATCAGAGCTCTGCTAGATTAGTTAATTATAGGAATAGACAAGTTAACCCCCCAATATTTTTTTCACTGGCCCACTGGGCAGATACCTAATTGTGTTTGCTTCTTTTAACAACTCTGCTCTAAACGTTTGTCAGGGCTGGGATTCTAGCAGCTCTTTTCTCAGTGCTCAAGGCTGCTTGGCTGTCAGTTAATTGCCAGTCACTCATTGTTTCACCAGGTTACCATTACCTGCCCCATTAGTCCAGCCTAAAAACAGTCCCTTTTGCTATTTAAACTGCCTTGTTCATTCCCTCCATTGCCTTCACCTGGTCAAGATCCTTGCTATGCTCCTGTTATGAATTTTCCTGGCTGACATTTCTTCTGGTTCCTGATCCTGATCTTTGTCTCTGACAATGCTGATTCTTGACTTTCGGACTCGTCTGATTACTCATTTTTAGAGTTGAGCGGACACCTGGATGTTCGGGTTCGACGGGTTCGGCCGAACTTCGGAAAAAAGTTCGGGTTCGGGACCGAACTTTAACCCGAACCCGGACCCGAACCCGAACCCCATTGAAGTCAATGGGGACCCGGACTTCTAAGGACTAAAAAGGCTCTAAAAAAGTAATAAACAGGGCTAGAGGGCTGCAAATGGAGGTCCATATGGAGTAGGAGGTTGAGGTGGCGGTGGATGTGGCTGTGTAGGTGGAAGCGACAGTGGAGGAGGACGAGGTAGCCAACACTGGTTCAAAAATACAACAATGGCTGGGTAAGGCCGGTGATGTGTCGAATTCTGTCCCCCGTCAAATAGTGTCCACCCTGTACTGTGCTTGCTCAGTATGTAGGACAAGGGGATTTCGAAAATCTCCCAAGACGAACGGCGCCTGCGTGGTGAGTTCAGGTGAAGGCCACACCATCCGTGGTTCAAGCCGAGCCAAGTGAGGCCGTGCCCGAAGAGTGGCGATCGAGCCGAGCCCGTGAGGGGCCCTGTTACTATGTGCTACCGTATGTCCACTTGGATGGTGGGGCTTGAACCTGCACTCACAGCGCAGGCGCCGTTCATCTTAGGAGATTTTGTGAATCTCCTTGTCCTCTGTACTGCGCAAGCGCTGCGCCTTCGCAGTATGGGCCGGACACAATCCGATGGCCGGACAGTTTTTGTCACAACACCGGTATACATGTCTATTCTGCACAAGGTACGGACAAGTCCTGTGGGATCTATGCCTGGTTCATTTTAATGAACGTGAGCTTGTCCACATTGGCTCTGGACAGGCGGCTGCGCTTGTCTGTGATAACGCCCCCTGCCGTGCTAAATACACGTTCAGATAATACACTGGCTGCAGGGCAGGCCAGCACCTCCAAGGCATAAAGGGCAAGCTCAGGCCATGTGCCCAATTTGGAGACCCAGAAGTTAAAGGGGGCAGACCCGTCATCCAGTACGTGTAGGCCTGTGGACAAATACTACTCAACCATGTTGGTGAAATGCTGCCTCCTGCTAAGATGTTTCATCTCAGCTGGTGGTGCTGGTTGTTGTGGCGTGCTGACAAAGCTTTTCCACATTTCAGCCATGCTAACCCTGCCTTCTGAGGTGCTGCCGGTGCCCCGGCTGCGTTGGCGACCTCTTCCTCCTCCTCTGCCTTCGCCTTGTGCTTCCACCGTACGCCCGCTGTCAGGTGGGAATGCCACCAGCAGCGCGTCTACCAGCGTGCGCTTGTACTCGCGCATCTTACGATCCCGCTCCAGTGAGGGAATTAAGGACGGTAAAGATACTGTGGCTTTGTATCTTCACTCCCAACAAATAATCCTCGTCATAACCCCGCCCGCCTAAAGTCCCAGCATCACAGGAGGCCCCTGAGTGTGGAGACCCAAGAGCATCCCCTCCTCAACTCTAAAGCCCTGTACACACGATCGGATAACCTATGGATTTTCGTCCGATGGATTTGACCATCGGAAATCCGATGAAACTGTTTTTCATCAGTCTTGGCCACACACCATCAGTCAAAAAACCGACCGTTCCAAACGTGGTGACGTAAAACACTCCGATGAGCCGAGAAAAATTAAGTTTAATGCTTCTGAGCATGCGTCGACTTGATTCTGAGCATGCGTGGGTTTTTTAACCGATGGACTTGCCCATAGACGATCGCAAATTACCATCGGTTCTTGATCCATCGGAAAATTTTAAAACAAGTTCTATTTTTTCCATCCGATGGAAAAAAGACCGATGGGTACCATACACGATCGGTTTGTCTGATGAAAACCATCCATCGGACGGTTTTCATCAGTTAAACCGATCGTGTGTACGGGGCTTTAGGCCTAGCTTTCTCTCATGTGGGCACCCTATGATTATAACCCATCTTCTCTTTTTTCACCCTGGGGGCTTGGCCATTCTACCTAACTTTAGTCTTCACACCCCAGTTACAAAGTAACGCACATTCTAAAATAATATGATTGTTGTTTAAAGTTATTATTGTATACTGTTTGTTCCTTCATTGTGTTTGTACTTGAGTTTACAGACGCTGAAATATTCTGGGTCTTTATGTAACAGCTCTCTGCAGTACACTCTCTATGCTATTTCTTCGATCCTTGTTAGCATCGTCTACCCCTAAACATGATGACAATCAACATTACAACTGTCAACGCAAAAGGGTTTAATATCTCCTTTAAATGCTCCAGACTTTGGAGAGGATCAATTTTGCAAAAGACAGATATTCTTTGCTAGCAAGCATTTTGCACACACTAAGGCCCCATCTTGTCAATATTGGCTATTTCCCCACCACTCTATCGCCAATGCACCTAAACAATTCAAAGGTGTCATGATTGCTGTCTGCAATTCCATTGCCTTTCAGCTCCATCATACAGAACCTGACTGTTGGAAGGCAACATGTTTTTTTTGTTTGAATATAAGATGTTTCTGGATAGTTGAAACCTGATCACACCTGGCCTGCAATGCCAGCAGAGCAAGTTCACCCAGCAGGGTGTTGATAACGAAGAGTCATAAATGGGAATTCATCTCCGACAGGATGTTCTTGCAGACCTCCTCTTACAGAACATCAAAAGCCAGCTGTTACTGAAAGATGACCTGGGTCAAATAGCGGTGATTCATGGACAAATACTGCCCCTAGTGGACACTATAGCAGGCTTCCTGGAGGATGGAAAAATATTTAGAAGGACTGCATCTTATCGATTTTGATTTGTCAGAATGCTGAGATAGGCTGGCAATGGGGTGTGTGGGTGGTGTCTGAATGCAGTCTAAAAGTGCTCACCGGCTGGAGCAACTCGCTCTCTTTGCCTCATGGCTCTCTTGCCATCGAGCCTAGCTGAAGGATACTAACCACAGAGGACGACCTTACGTAAAGTATTATTGAAGTTCTTTTGTTCCATATGCTCTGTAACATTTTCTTTTAGTGTTTTATGTTAGGATTCATATTTTCTTGGGAAATAAATAAGACCCTTGTTTATTTAAGAAGTGTGTTTATTTTTAATACCTAACCTTATTATTGTACCATCACCATTAACTATATCAGAGCTCTGCTAGATTAGTTAATTATAGGAATAGACAAGTTAACCCCCCAATATTTTTTCACTGGCCCACTGGGCAGATACCTAATTGTGTTTGCTTCTTTTAACAACTCTGCTCTAAACGTTTGTCAGGGCTGGAATTCTAGCAGCTCTTTTCTCAGTGCTCAAGGCTGCTTGGCTGTCAGTTAATTGACAGTCACTCATTGTTTCACCAGGTTACCATTACCTGCCCCATTAGTCCAGCCTAAAAACAGTCCCTTTTGCTATTTAAACTGCCTTGTTCATTCCCTCCATTGCCTTCACCTGGTCAAGATCCTTGCTATGCTCCTGTTATGAATTTACCTGGCTGACATTTCTTCTGGTTTCTGATCCTGATCTTTGGCCTCTGACAACGCTGATTCTTGACTTTCGGACTCGTCTGATTACTCATTTTTAGAGTTGAGCGGACACCTGGATGTTCGGGTTCGACGGGTTCGGCCGAACTTCGGAAAAAAGTTCGGGTTCGGGACCGAACTTTAACCCGAACCCGGACCCGAACCCGAACCCCATTGAAGTCAATGGGGACCCGGACTTCTAAGGACTAAAAAGGCTCTAAAAAAGTAATGGAAAGGGCTAGAGGGCTGCAAATGGAGGTCCATATGGAGTAGGAGGTTGAGGTGGCGGTGGATGTGGCTGTGTAGGTGGAAGCGGCAGTGGAGGAGGACGAGGTAGCCAACACTGGTTAAAAAATACAACAATGGCTGGGTAAGGCCGGTGATGTGTCGAATTCTGTCCCCCGTCAAATAGTGTCCACCCTGTACTGCGCTTGCTCAGTATGTAGGACAAGGGGATTTCGAAAATCTCCCAAGACGAATGGCGCCTGCGTGGTGAGTTCAGGTGAAGGCCACACCATCCGTGGTTCAAGCCGAGCCAAGTGAGGCCGTGCCCGAAGCGTGGCGATCGAACCGAGCCCGTGAGGGGCCCTGTTACTATGTGCTACCGTATGTCCACTTGGATGGTGGGGCTTGAACCTGCACTCACTGCGCAGGCGCCGTTCATCTTAGGAGATTTTGTGAATCTCCTTGTCCTCTGTACTGCGCAAGCGCTGCGCCTTCGCAGTATGGGCCGGACACAATCCGATGGCTGGACAGTTTTTGTCACAACACCGGTATACATGTCTATTCTGCACAAGGTACGGACAAGTCCTGTGGGATCCATGCCTGGTTCATTTTAATGAACGTGAGCTTGTCCACATTGGCTCTGGACAGGCAGCTGCGCTTGTCTGTGATAACGCCCCCTGCCGTGCTAAATACACGTTCAGATAATACACTGGCTGCAGGGCAGGCCAGCACCTCCAAGGCATAAAGGGCAAGCTCAGGCCATGTGCCCAATTTGGAGACCCAGAAATTAAAGGGGGCAGACCCGTCATCCAGTACGTGTAGGCCTGTGGACACATACTACTCAACCATGTTGGTGAAATGCTGCCTCCTGCTAAGATGTTCCATCTCAGCTGGTGGTGCTGGTTGTTGTGGCGTGCTGACAAAGCTTTTCCACATTTCAGCCATGCTAACCCTGCCTTCTGAGGTGCTGCCGGTGCCCCGGCTGCGTTGGCGACCTCTTCCTCCTCCTCTGCCTTCGCCTTGTGCTTCCACCGTACGCCCGCTGTCAGGTGGGAATGCCACCAGCAGCGCGTCTACCAGCGTGCGCTTGTACTCGCGCATCTTACGATCCCGCTCCAGTGAGGGAATTAAGGACGGTACGTTGTCCTTGTAACGGGGATCCAGCAGGGTGGCCACCCAGTAATCAGCACCAGTTAAAATGTGGGCAACTCGGCGGTCATTGCGGAAACACTGCAGCATGTAATCGCTCATGTGTGCCAGGCTGCCCAGAGGCAAAGAAAAGCTGTCCTCTGTGGGAGGTGTATCGTCTGTGTCCTCTGTATCCCCCCAGCCACGCACCAGTGATGGCCACGAGCTGGTCTGGGTGCCACCCTGCTGTGAAAATGGCTCCTCCTCCTCCTCCTCCTCCATCTCCTCCTCCACCTTGTCATCCTCCAGAACTGTGCCCTTTCTGTACCTGGCGTTTGTTGGTGCAGGAACCCACCCTCGTAGCCACTTGTGAAAGACTGCCCTGAAAGCCTTTGAAATGATCCCGCTTCCTCCTCCTCCTCCTCATCCTCCTGTGCCACATCCTCTTCCATCATCACCCGAAACGTTTTTTCAAGGAGGCATAGAACTGGGATAGTAACGCTGAGAACGGCGTCATTGGCACTGGACATGTTGGTGGAGTACTCGAAACAGCGCAACAAGGCACACAGGTCTCGCATGGAGGCCCAGTTATTGGTGGTGAAGTGGTGCTGTTCCGCAGAGCGACTCACGCGTGATTGCTGCAGCTGAAACTCCACTATCGCCTGCTGCTGCTCGCACAGTCTGGCCAGTATGTGCAAGGTGGAGTTCCACCTTGTGGGCACGTCACATATGAGGCGGTGAGCGGGAAGGCCGAAGTTACGCTGCAGCGCTGACAGGCGAGCAGCAGCAGGGTGAGAACGCCGAAAGTGCGCACACACAGCCCGCACTTTCTGCAGCAGCTCTGGCATATTGGGGTAATTTTTAAGGAACCTCTGGACCACCAAGTTCAGCACATGCGCCAGGCAAGGGATGTGCGTCAAAACCGGCTAGGCCCAGAGCTGCTACGAGATTTCGCCCATTATCGCACACCACCAGGCCGGGCTTGAGGCTCACTGACAGCAACCACTCATTGGTCTGTTGTTCCATGTCCCTCCACAACTCCTACGCGGTGTGGTTTTTTTCCCCCAAATAGGAAAGTTTTAAAACTGCCTGCTGTCGTTTACCCCTGGCTGTGCTGAAGTTGGTGGTGAGGGTGTTACGCTGACCGGATGAGGAGGCGGTAGAGGATGAGGAAGCGGAGTAGGAGGAGTCAGCAACAGGAGGCAAACTGAAGTGCCCTGCAATCCTCGGTGGTGGAAGGACATGCGCCAAACTGCTATCTGCCTCAGGCCCAGCCGCCACTGCATTTACCCAGTGTGCTGTTAGGGAGATATAACGTCCCTGACCGTGCTTACTGGTCTACGCATCCGTAGTTAGGTGGACCTTGCCACAGATGGCGTTGCGCAGTGCACACCTGATTTTGTCCCCCACTTGGTTGTGCAGGGAAGGGATGGCTCGCCTGGAAAAGTAGTGGCGGCTGGGCACGATGTACTGTGGGACAGCCAATGCCATCAGGCTTTTAAAACTCTGCGTCTCCACCAGACGGAATGACAGCATTTCAAAGGCCAGGAGTTTTGAAATGCTGGCATTCAGGGCCAGGGATCGCGGGTGGCTAGGGGGGTACTTCCTCTTCCGCTCCAATATTTGGGAGATAGAGAGCTGAACGCTTCCATGGGACATTGTGGAGATGGTTGGTGACCCAGGTGGTAGTGTTGCGGGCAGATCCTCTGTTTGCGGGGTGGCAGGTGCTACTATCACTACAGAGGTGGATGAAGAGGCCAATACTGCAGCAGAAGAGGAAGCAGGAGGAGCCAGAGACCTTTCTTGGTTTTTGAGGTGACTACTCCACTGCAGCTCGTGCTTTGCACTTAGATGCCTGGTCATGCAGGTTGTGCTCAGGTTGAGAACTTTTATGCCTCACTTCAGGCTCTGATTGCACAGCGTGCAAACCACTCGTGTCTTGCCATCAGCACATTGTGTGAAGAACTGCCACGCTAGGGAACTCCTTGGACCTGGCTTTGGTGTGCTCGGTCCCTTGCTGCGTTGGGCCGTAGCAGACATACTGTCTAGGGGACGGACGCTCCGCTTTTGCACCCTGCTCCCTCTTCTGCTGTGCTGGTGGCTCTGTGCGACCACCGCCTCTTCCTCCAAACTACACTGGTCACCTGCATAACGTTCATTCCATGTGGGGTCGAGGACCTCATCGTCCTCCACATCATCTTCCACCCAGTCTTCACCCCTGCCCTCCTTGTCTGTCTGCACAATTGCGAAAACAGCAGCAGTTGGCACCTGTGTTTCGTCATCATCCGAGACGTACTGCGATGGTCCTCCCATGTACTCATCATGAAACATAAGTGGTTGGGCATCGGTGCACTCAATCTCTTCCACTTCTGGGGCAGGGCTAGGTGGATGGCCCTGGGAAACCCTGCTAACAGACTCATCGAAAAGCAGAAGAGACTGCTGCATGATTTGGGGCTCAGACTGCTTGGCTGATTTGCAAGGGGGTGAGGTGAAAGACTGATGGATATGGGTTTCAGGTGCCAACTCTGATCTTTCATCAGAAGAGTGGGTGGGAGACAATGTGAAGGAACCCGAGGCACTGTCAGCAACCCAATCTACTATCGCCTGTACTTGTCCTGGCCTAAACATTCGTACAGCCTCATTAGGCGCGACAAAATACCGCCACAGGCTCGGTCGCCTACTCGCACCTGAGGAAGGTGTTTTACTTGTGCGTGTATCTGGCACAGATCCACCACGTCCTCTCCCTGCAACAGGAGCTCCACCAGCAGCACCACGACCGGGGCCACCACGTCCCTTTGACCTTCTCCTCATATTTTCCAAATTTAGGATCTTGCCCTAAATGGGTGTTTTTGGAAGAGCAGAACACACCCACAGTACGTAACCGCTGAATCGCACAGCTACAGAACTGCAGAAAATGCTATTCAAAAAAAATGTTGTTTTCTTTTTCGTACATCACGGGACACAGAGCGACTTAGTCATTACTAATGGGTTATATAGATTACCTTCAGGTGTTGGCACTGGCCAATTCCAAACCGGAAGTACCCTCCCCTATATAAGCCCCTCCCACCCGGGAGCACCTCAGTTTTTTGCCAGTGTCTAAGGTGTTGGCCAAAGAGTAACATGTGTTTTCACTGGGCTTGCGTACAGGTTCTTTTGGGCCTTAGTAAGCTGTTCCGGATCCCACCAAAAAAGCTTCATAGCTAAACGGTCGGTACCCGGGCCTTGCAGCAGAAGAGCAAGGTTTTGCCTGTAATGCTTCTCTTAGGAGGGCTGGACCCTGGGATCCAGAGCTCTGGTCATACCCACGACCAAGATGTTGTCTGTGCAGGGTGCTATACAGGTCCAGGGGAGTGGAATCCTTGGGAACCCGGTCCCTGAAGGTTTAATTACAATGCCTGCCGTGATAGGTGAAGTTTGGACTTCTGTGGACCAAACAAAGTCCTGCGGCGGGGATCAGGTAAGTGGGGGCCCCCAGGAACTTGGTTCTATTGGGGGACCCCCAAGCCTAATTTGTCTTTCTGTCTGTTACCTAACGGTATTCCCGCTAAATATCTGTGTTTGCCTGTAACTACTGAAAATGTAAAATTTTAATAGTAGTCAAGAAAAAAAAAAAAAAAAAGGGGACCGCGGTACCTGTGTTAAACCACTAGAGGCCGTTGTAGTCCATTTTTCTTGTCATGTGGATCTTTGGTTTTCTCAAGTCAAAAGATCCAGGCAGCTGGTAAGTTTCTCTGTGGGAATCCACTTCCTCTGCCCTGTTGCTGCGCTCATCCACCGCACAGGCCCTCCGGCAAAAAGGGCCCTGGCTCCTAGTCCCCTGTTTGATTTCGAAAAGGGCGCCAATGGCGCACGGGCGCGCGCGCGGGCGCGCGCACGCGCCTCCTATGAAAAAAAGGGGCGGGGCGGGTGGATGACGCTCGATGCGCGCCGCAGCGCTTCTGCGCATGTGCGGGCGTCCCAGCATAGTTAAAAGACACAGTACAAGTGTCAGCTGGATGCAAACAGAGCTAGCAACAAACAGTGGCACACAGAGGCGGTTGATGCAGGCATCCCCATAGAAAGGCACTTTAGTGGACACCAGCTGGTATATAGCAGCACCTGTGTTAGATTATTACCAGCAAAATTGGTGTATGATGACGGGAATACCTCAGCTTTGTGCTTAAAGGATATGTCGTCCAGACGCTCCGGAAATAGATCTTCCAGGAAGCCAAAGGGGTCTCCATCGGGCTCTGAGGATATTGGGCATGCTTGTACTGCACCAATCTCCCCTGAGAATTCAGAGGTCAGTAGCCGTAGAAACCCCGCAGGAATGCCTGGTGCTGCGGCTGTCCCCAGTCCACCTGCTCCTGTATATATAACAGAGGAGGTTTTATCCTCAACTCTGGGAGGATTGGAAGAGAGATTAACAGCATTGATCGCTGCTTCCCTGTCTCAGGAAAAGCGCGTCCGATCTCCGTCTCCTCCTTCAGAGTGCCTGTTAGTGGAGGAACAGCCCCACACAGAGATCGACCTACCTGAAGGGGATCAGGATAAGGTTGATTCAGTTATGGAGGAATCAACAGTGGAAGAACCTTTCTCAGCATCTCAGGCTGAAAGATTATGGGTTCAGTCTCTGACTAATATGGTCCGATCAGCATTTAAAATGCCTCTGGCGGAACCACCATCCACTACGGTTTCCTCGCTGGGGTCGCTAAAATCTCCCCAGGCTGTCTGTTCCTTCCCAATCCACCCTTTATTAGAAGGGCTTATTTACCAGGATTGGGAGCATCCTGATAAAATATTTGCTCCCCCCAAGAGATTTCCGGTGATCTATCCCATGGAGGATAAGTTCATAAAAAAATGGAGGGTCCCTACAGTGGACGCAGCCATCTCTTCTGTTAACAAATCACTGACATGTCCAGTAGATAATGTTCCAATGTTCAAAGACCCAATAGATAAAAAATTGGAGTCTTTACTAAAATCTGCTTTCTCTACAGCAAGCATGGTGACACAACCTGCGGTAGCAGCGATTGGAGTCTGCCAAGCAGTGAAAGATCAGTTGAAACAAGTCTTAAGGGACTTACCAGATCAGCAGGCTCTTGCCCTAGCTGACCTGCCTAGAGCCTTGTGTTTTGCGGTGGACGCCATAAAGGATACAATCCAACAGGCCTCCCGCTTTACGCTGTCTATAGTACATATGCGTAGGCTTCTGTGGCTCAAAAACTGGTCTGCTGAAGCTCCCTGTAAAAAACTGCTGGTTAGCTTCCCATTTCATGGAGAACGCTTATTTGGAGAAGATCTGGACAAATATATCCAGAAAATTTCTGCCGGTAAAAGTTCACTCTTACCGGTTAAGAACAAGGGTAGAAGTCCTTCTTTTAAGAGGCCTACTTCTCCAGTCCCTGGCACATCGGCTGTGAAACAGTTCCGACGGCCTCCGCGGTCAAATCCAGGGGGCAGAAATCAGGGACAATCACAGGGTATCAAGAAACCCTGGGTCAAGAGAGGTACAAAACCTCCCCCTAAGTCATGAAGGGTTGCCCCCACTCAGTCGGGTGAGGGGAAGACTTCAGTTGTTCACAGAGACCTGGCGGGACACCATCAGAGATGGGTGATCCCCGCAGTAAGTCTGGGATACAGGCTGGAGTTAAAAGACATTCCTCCTGCCCATTTTATAAGGTCAAACATGCCAAGCGATCCCCAGAAGAGTGGATCCCTCCTTCTGGCACTAGAGCAACTATTTCCCCAAGGGTAATCATGAAGGTTCCCTTGAAAGAAAACAGGTTCGGGTTTTACTCGAACCTTGTCACAGTCCCCAAACCAAATGGGGACATGAGGCCCATATTGAATATAAAAGGGCTAAACAAGTTCCTACATATCAGGACTTTTTTCGGATGGAGTCGATCCGATCGGTGGCCACCGCCCTACAAGGGCAGGAATGGTTAGCCTCGATCGACATAAGGGATGCTTATTTGCATATTCCCATCTGTCCGGCCCACCAGAAATTTCTACGCCTTGCAGTAGAAGGGCGCCATTTTCGGTTCAGAGCCTTACCTTTCGGTCTGGCCACGGCACCACGAGTGTTCACAAAAATTCTGGCCCTACGATTGGCCAAACTAGGAACACAAGGTGTAACGATAATGGCATATCTAGACGACTTGTTGCTGATAGACCACTCAGTGAAAAAAACTAGAAGTGGTCGTTCACAAGATAATCAAGTATCTGGAATCTCACGGTTGCATTATCAACCGAGACAAGTCAGCCCTAAAACCAGTCAAAAGCCTGGAATACTTGGGGGCTAAGACTGGATTCAAATCAGAGAAAGATTTTCTTACCTCCAGAGAAGGTGTCGTCTTTGAAAGATTTGACCCACTTAGTGGGTACAAAAAAGAAAAACCATCCATACGCCTGTGTATAAGGCTGCTGGGAAAAATGGTGGCTTCATTCGAAGCGGTACCCTACGGTCAATTCCATTCAAGGAACTTGCAGAGGGCCATACTGTCAGCCTGGAACAAAAAAGTTCAGGCTTTAGACTTACCAATGTCCCTGTCTCCTTCCGTTCGCAAGAGCCTCCATTGGTGGTTGGTGCCCCAGAATCTGGGAAGGGAAACCCTTCAGTCCGGTTTCTTGGAAGGTGGTCACTACAGTTGCCAGCCTCATAGGCTGGGGGGCAGTACTGGAGCAATGGTCTCTCCAGGGCAAGTGGTCAGAAGCAGAGAAGGCCCTGCCCACCAATCTCTTAGAGATACGAGCAGCCCGGTATGCCCTAGTAGCATGGACATCCAAACTCCAAGGGTCACCTGTCAGAATTCAATCAGACAATGCCACAGCAGTGGCATATATCAATCTCCAGGGTGGCACCAGGAGTCGTGCAGCCCAGAGGGAAGCGAAATGCATCCTGGAATGGGCAGAAAGGTATGTCACAGCCATATCCGCGGTTTTCATCCCAGGAGTGGAAAATTGGAGAGCGGACTTTTTTAAGTCGCCAGCAATTATGCCCGGGGGAATGGTCTCTTCACCCCGAGGTTTTCCAGGCAATATGCCAGCGGTGGGGAACACCGGATGTAGATCTGCTAGCATCCAGATTCAACGCAAAGGTGGACAGATTTGTGTCTCGCACAAAGGATCCCCTAGCTTGCGGTTCGGATGCCCTAGTGTTCCCTTGGGATCAGTTCAAGCTGATATATGCATTCCCACCGCGATTAATCCGCAGAATCAGGGTAGAAAAGAAACCAGTGATTCTGGTGGCTCCAGCGTGGCCCCGAAGGGCATGGTACGCGGAGATTGTAAAAATGTCAGTGGGAAGTCCTTGGACCCTCCCACATCGTCCGGACCTGCTTTCGCAAGGACCGATATACTACCCTTCCTTACCAGCCCTAGGTTTGACGGCCTGGCTATAGAAGCCCACATTCTAAAAAAGAGAGGGCTCTCTAATCCTGTGGTATCTACCATGATCAATGCCAGGAAGCCGGTATCCAGGCAGATCTATTATAGGATCTAGAAGGCGTACATCACGTGGGGTGAGGCCAGGAAATGGCATCCACGTAAGTACGTAATAGGTAGGATTCTGGACTTCCTACAGTGGGCTGTACATAGGAAGCTTGCCTTGAGTACTATCAAGGGTCAGACGGCCTTGTCAATATTTTTTTTTTCAAAGGCCCTTGGCTTTGCATTCATTAATCAAAGCTTTCATACAAGGAGTGATGCGTATTAGCCCTCCGGTTAGTATTCCCATATGTCCATGGGACTTAAACCTGGTTCTGTCGGTTCTACAGAAACAACCATTTGAACCATTGCGGCACATTTTCTTGGTTCTTTTCACCAGGAAATTGATTTTCTTAGTAGCCATTTGTTCGGCTAAAAGAGTATCGGAATTAGCCGCCTTGTCCTGTAAGGAGCCATATCTGGTTATCCATAAGGACAGAGTAGTATTACGTCCTCATCCAGCCTTCTTCCTAAGGTGGTATCGAGGTTCCATTTGAACCAAGATGTGGTTCTTCCTTCCTTTTTTCCCCAAACCTAGTTCGGTAGAGGAAAAGTTATTGCATTCTTTGGATGTAGTAAGAGCAGTTAAAGCTTATCTTAAAGCCACTGCTCAGATTCGTAGAACGGATACTTTGTTTGTTCTGCCGGAAGGCCCCAGAAAGGGTCAGGCAGCATCAAAAATCTACTTTAGCCAAGTGGATTCGACAGGTCATAATACAAGCCTATGGCTTGAAAAGGAGACCGCCTCCGTTCAAAGTTAGGGCGCACTCCACAAGAGCAGTTGGAACTTCATGGGCAGTGCATCACCAAGCCTCCCTGGCTCAAGTACTGTAAGGCCACAACATGGTCCTTAGTACACACGTTTACTAGATTCTACCAGGTAGACGTCAGAAGTCAGGAGGATGTCGCCTTTGGGCGCAGTGTGTTGCAGGCCGCAAAAGAGCCTCATGCCTGATGGCGCCCAGCTTATGTATCCCTCCCCTCATTTGGCATTGCTTTGGGACGTCCCATTAGTAATGACTAAGTCGCTCTGTGTCCCTTGATGTACGAAAAAGAAAAAGGGATTTTTATAACAGCTTACCTGTAAAATCCTTTTCTTGGAGTACATCACGGGACACAGAGCTCCCACCCCTCTTTTTGGGACACTTATTGCTTGGCTACAAAACTGAGGTGCTCCTGGGTGGGAGGGGCTTATATAGGGGAGGGTACTTCCGGTTTGGAATTGGCCAGTGCCAACACCTGAAGGTAATCTATATAACCCATTAGTAATGACTAAGTCGCTCTGTGTCCCGTGATGTACTCCAAGAAAAGGATTTTACAGGTAAGCTGTTATAAAAATCCCTTTTTTTTAGTATAGCACAGTAGGAGAAAACTATATAGAAATTGTTTATTTCACACACCTCAAAATATGTATAACACACTGCAAACTATTTTTTGTGCCCCTAAACGGCGTTTTTTGGAAGAGCAGAACACACCCACAGTACGTAACCGCTGAATCGCACAGCTACAGAACTGCAGAAAATGCTATTAAAAAAAAATGTTGTTTTTTTAGTATATCACAGTAGGAGAAAACTATATAGAAATTGTTTATTTCACACACCTCCAAATATGTATAACACACTGCAAACTATTTTTTGTGCCCCTAAACTGCGTTTTTTGGAAGAGCAGAACACACCCACAGTACGTAACCGCTGAATCGCACAGCTACAGAACTGCAGAAAATGCTATTCAAAAAAAATTTTGTTTTTTTAGTATAGCACAGTAGGAGAAAACTATATAGAAATTGTTTATTTCACACACACCTCCAAATATGTATAACACACTGCAAACTATTTTTTGTGCCCCTAAACAGCGTTTTTTGGAAGAGCAGAACACACCCACAGTATGTAACCGCTGAATCGCACAGCTACAGAACTGCAGAAAATGCTATTCAAAAAAAATGTTGTTTTTTTAGTATAGCACAGTAGGAGAAAACGATATAGAAATTGTTTATTTCACACACCATCAAATATGTATAACACACTGCAAACTATTTTTTGTGCCCCTAAACGGCGTTTTTTGGAAGAGCAGAACACACCCACAGTACGTAACCGCTGAATCGCACAGCTACAGAACTGCAGAAAATGCTATTCAAAAAATTTTTTTTTTTTTTAGTATAGCACAGTAGGAGAAAACTATATAGAAATTGTTTATTTCACACACCTCCAAATATGTATAACACACTGCAAACTATTTTTTGTGCCCCTAAACGGCGTTTTTTGGAAGAGCAGAACACACCCACAGTACGTAACCGCTGAATCGCACAGCTACAGAACTGCAGAAAATGCTATTCAAAAAATTTTTTTTTTTTTTAGTATAGCACAGTAGGAGAAAACTATATAGAAATTGTTTTTTTCACACACCTCCACATATGTATAACACACTGCAAACTATTTTTTGTGGCCCTGAATGGCTCTTTTTGCAAGCGTACATTAAAGCGCAAATTTTTTATTTATTTTTTTTGCCCTAAACGGGCATTTTTTTGCACGAGCAAAATAAAATGCAAATTTTTTTATTTATTTTTTTTTGCCCTATGGGTCTTTTGGAAAAGAGCACAATAAAGTGCCTTTTTTTTCCCCCCTAAATGGATCTTTTTCAAAGAGCAGAATACACCCACAGTATGGAAACGGTGTATCTCTCAACGTAATATATGCAGTGCTGGTGCACTGAGCTTGCAGATAAAAGGTAGATTTTCTCTGACACTGGGCTCATAGCAGTGTAAAAAGACTGCACTGCAACACAAACAGGTAAACCTATGCAGATCGCTGAGTTGTATCTCTGAATCTGGACTCCTATTCCTATATAATATATCTCTCTCCCTAAAAGCAAAAAACAGGAACCTGGCCCTACACTACACTGTCTCTATCTTTTCCCTCAGATTCCAGAATCAGGACTAACTCATGTATTTTTCTATCTCTCCCTAAAAGCAGCAGCAGCAGACTAGATCCTCTCCCTATCTATTCTGAAGCAGAGTGACGTGTGTGCTGTGTGCCTCTAGCTTATATAGAAGCTGGGTCACATGTTTCACTGACCAATCACAGCCATGCCATTAGTAGGCATGGCTATGATGGCCTCTAAGGGCACACCAGCTAATCAAAAGGTGATTGGCTGGCCCCTGAAGCATTTCTAAATGCATAATTAGATTGCCGAACCCGAACCCGGACTTTTGCGCAAAGTCCGTGTTCGGGTTCGGGAAAAAGCTAAAGTTCGGTACGGACCCGAACTTCACAGTTCGGGTTCGCTCAACACTACTCATTTTGGCTTCCTAACCCTGTATCACATACCCGAGAGAAGACTGAAATGACAAGGTCAGCCTCTCTTGTATCTCCAGCCCAGGCCCCACTGGAAGTGAAACAGAGGATGCCGAGGTACAGAAGGAAGACGAGTGCCTGCAGATGTAGATCGGGGACTTGTAGTAGGAGATGCAGTTCCAAGGCAGCAGAAGAACCATCAGGTCTCAGGAACAGTAGCCGTGCACAGTAGTTTAGTTTAGAACTCCATTTGCGCTGCAGGGCTGGGACGAGTGGCTGGACAGAGCTCTCAGCAGACTTGCAGCAGGAACACTTAGAGGGGTGCAGAACTGCAACAGCAGACAGCCCGGCAGACAATCAAACGGGTTGGTAAGCCAGGATCAGAGACAGATGCATGGTCACAGGATTAGCCAGGTTCATCAACAGGTGGGCAGCGGGGTACCAAATCAAGAGCAGAGCAAATGTCAGGAATGAGGCGGGTCAGGAATAGTGATGAGCCGAACACCCCCGGGTTCGGTTCGCACCAGAACCCGCGAACGGACCGAAAGTTCGCACGAACTTTAGAACCCTATTAAATACAATGGATGCGAACGTTCGAAATCTAAAGTGCTAATTATAACGACTATTATGCATGTTATTGTCCTAAAAAGGGTTTGAGAACCCGGGTTCTGCACCAGGGGACATGTATCAATGCAAAAATAAGTTTTAAAAACGTCCGTTTTTCGGGAGCAGTCATTTTAATGATGCATAAAGTGAAAAAAAAAAGTCAAATATTCCTTTAAATATCGTACCTGGGGGGTGTCTAAAGTTTCCCGTGTTTAGAACTGTCCCTGCACAAAATTACATTTCTAAAGGAAAAAAAGCCATTTAAAACTGCTTGCGGCTTTAATGTAATGTCTGGTCCCGGTAATATGGATGAAAATCTTTAAGAAAAATGGCATAGCTACCCCATCAATCCCCCCCCCCCCCCTACCCCAGCCCATTACCAGCCTCTTTGGGTCTTGTATGGATATTAAGGGGAACCCCGCACACAAAATAAAAAAGGCCCTATATACTCTGAACAGCCGTATACAGGCGGTGCATACAAGACAGGGACTGTAGGTTTGTTCTTATGTAGAATCTGTTTGTAATTTTGAACAGGTACATTGTTTAAGTGTAGCTCCAGCCAAAAAATCTATTTTTAAGCTTTTTGGAAAACATAGGGAAGGGTTATCACCCCTGTAACATTTGTTTTGCTGTCTGTGCAGTGTGCACCTGTTCAGAACAGTTCACCTCACTTTCCATCCTAATGACAAATGTTTTTTGAAAATTTGGGGTTTTTATTGAAACAAGAAATGGTGATAAAGCATCAGTGGAGAGGAGACACTTTTTTTCCCATATTAACTCTTACAGGAGAGAATTTTGCCTTCCTAGGGGTAGATTTCCTCTCACTTCCTGTTGTATCCTTCCGTTTGCAAGGAGGAGTCGTTTGTAAGTTGGATGTTTGAAAGTAGGGGCCTGCCGTTTATACTCAGCTGAAATTTGCCCCTTACATGTTGGTGTTGCCACAACACTGTGAGCCCTCACAGTTACTCTTGGTGGGCGCATGAATTGGCCCTGCTGTGAATTATTAGATCAAGAATTGTAATTGCATGCCCCTGTTGAACAGGGGCTGAAAAATTGGGCCTTTGGCTGGTGGTGGTGGTGGTGGTGGTGTTGACACAACACTGTAAGGCCTCACAGTTACTCTTGGTGGGCGCAGGAATGGGCCCTGCTGTGAATTATTAGATCAAGAATTGTAATTACATGCCCCTGTTAAACAGGGGCAAAAAAATTGGGCCTTAGGCACTGGTGCCACAACACTGCAACCCCTCACAGATACTGTACTTGGAGCACAGCAATGAGCCCTATTGCAAAGTATTGCATCAAAAATTGTAATTACACGCCCCTGTTAAACAGGGGCTGAAAAATTGGGCCTTAGCCACTGGTGCTGGTGCCACGACACTGCAACCTCTCCCAGATACTCTAGTTGGAGTGCAGGAATGAGCCCTGCTGCAAAGCATTGCATAAAAAATTGTAATAACACGCCCCTGTTAAACAGGGGCTGAAAAATTGGGCCTTAGCCACTGGTGCTGGTGCCACGACACTGCAACCTCTCCCAGATACTCTAGTTGGAGTGCAGGAATGAGCCCTGCTGCAAAGCATTGCATAAAAAATTGTAATTACATGCTCCTGTTAAACAGGGGCTGAAAAATTGGGCCTTAGCCACTGGTGGCGGCACCCAGAAACAAAAATGTTCTTCCAAGCTATCATCATCAATCGGATCATTGAGGAGGAGGAGGATAGTCAGTCAACATAACAGAACAGTCTCTCAGCATCAGCATCAGTCTTGAAGGGATGTGACTTTTGAAAATAATTTAGTCTGTTATATCAGCTTCAGGTGTTTGGTAGCTGGTGGTGATCCAAGACTGGTTCATCTTTATGAAGGTCAGTCAGTGGACAGGCGCACCCTGTGATCCGTGACAAATCCTCCAGCAGCACTGAATGTGCGTTCTGAAAGAACGCTGGATGCAGGACAGGCCAGTAGCTCAATTGCATACTGTGCAAGCTCTGGCCAGTGATCCATCCTCAAGATCCAGTAAGCCAGAGGATTTTCGGTGGGGAAGGTGTCCAAGTCTGACCTTGCCCCTAGGTATTCCTGCAACATGTATATCAGACGCTGGCGATGGTTGCTGGAACCGATCATACCTTGGGGCTGCGGACTAAAGAATTGTCTGAACGCATCGGTCAGACGGCCACCTTCTCCACCGCTCCTTCTTTGACTGACCGAAGCCTCAGCAACTCGTTGTCCAGGACCAGGAGTTTGTAACCTCCCAGTCTCTGGGAACGCGTTGCAGAGACCTTTCTGCAAGGCCTCCCGGAGTTGTCTCATCCTCTGCTCCCTCTGCAATGGTAAGATAAGGTCCGCAATCTTACCCTTGTACCGTGGATCAAGGAGAGTGGCCAGCCAGTAATGGTCCCTCTCCTTGATCCGAAGAATACGAGGATCCTTCCACAGACTTTGCAGGATCAGGGAGGCCATGCAGCGTAGGTTAGCTGAGGCATTCGGTCCGGAGTCCTCTGGGTCACTAAGGACGACATGATCCGCAGCCACCTCCTCCCAGCCACGTACAAGTCCACTGGTTTCTTGGGACTGTAAATCATCCCTAAAAGAATGCTGCTGATGATGCTGAGTGCCAGGCTCCACCTCCATGCTGACACAATCCTCCTCCTCCTCCTCTTCCTGTACGATGGGTGGGACAGAAGGAACACTGTCTGGGTAAAGGGGGCCTTGAGAGGCAAGGAAGTCCTCCTCTTCCTGCCTCTGTTCTGCCTCAAGTGCCCTGTCCATTATTCCACGCAGCGTATGTTCCAACAGGTGGACAAGAGGTACAGTGTCACTGATGCATGCACTGTCACTGCTCACCATCCTCGTGGCCTCCTCAAATGGTGCCAGGACAGTGCATGCATCCCTGATCATGCCCCACTGGCGTGGTGAAAAAAACCCGAGCTCCCCTGACCCTGTCCTGGTTCCGTAGTCGCACAGGTACTCATTGATGGCCCTCTGCTGCGTGTGCAGCCGCTGCAGCATGGCCAACGTTGAGTTCCACCTGGTGGGCATGTCACATATAAGGCGGTTCTTGGGCAGGTTCAACTCCTTTTGCAGCTCAGCCAGGCGAGCACTGGCATGATAAGATCTGCGGAAATGCACACAGACTTTCCTGGCCTGCCTCAGGACATCCTGTAAGCCTGGGTACCTGCCCAAGAACCGCTGCACCACCAGGTTAAGGACGTGAGCCACACAGGGCACATGGGTCAGTTGTCCCTGTCGGAGGGCAGAGAGGAGGTTGGTGCCATTGTCGCAAACCACCATTCCTGGCTTAAGCTGGCGTGGCGTCAACCACCTCTCGGCCTGCCCCTGCAGAGCAGACAGAACCTCTGCCCCAGTGTGGCTCCTGTCCCCCAAACACACCAGCGCAAGCACGGCATGGCATCTTTTTGCCTGCGTACTTGCGTAGCCCCTTGAACGCCTACGGAGCACCGCTGGTTCCGAGGACAAAGCACAGGAAGAGGCCATGGAGGAAGAAGAAGAGGAGGGGGTGGAGGAGAGAGGTGTGTCACAACCAGTAGTAGCATTTTGGAGGTGTGGCGGCGGAACAACCTCCAACACTACTGCACCTTGTCCTGCATCCTTCCCAGCTGCCAAAAGAATGACCCAATGGGCCGTGAAAGAAAGGTAACATCCCTGTCCATGCCTGCTGGACCATGAGTCAGCGGTAATATGCACCTGTCCAGCGAGGCCAAGACATTGCCTTCCACATGCCGGTAGAGAGCCGGAATCGCCTTCCGTGAGAAAAAGTGGCGTTTGGGAACCTGCCACTGAGGAACCGCACATTGCACAAACTCACGGAAGGGGGTCGAGTCTACCAACTGAAAAGGCAGCAGTTGAAGCGCTAGCAATTTAGCCAAGCTAGCATTCAACCGCTGGGCATGTGGATGGCTGGGAGTGAACTTCTTTCGACGGTCCAGCAGCTGGGGCAGGGAAATTTGCCTGCTAGAATCGGACATCGGTGTACTCCTAGCAGAGTGCCCGCAAGTACTTGGCTGTGACACACCTAATTCTACACCTTCATTCCTCTCAGTGCAGGTTTCAGAGAGGACTGAAGGTATAGTGGGGTTGGAGATCCCAGCTGATGCGGTGCAAGGAGAGGTCCCCTTTGTTCTTTGGTGTGGGTCTTTAAGGTAGGCTTGCCAACGAGCTGCATGGCAGGTCAACATATGTCTGGTCAAGCATGTGGTGCCCAAGCGGGTGATGTTTTGGCCACGCGATATACGCTTGAGACATATGTTGCAAACAGCAGCTGTGCGATCTGATGCACTCGACTTACCATAATAAATTTGTTATATTTTCATTTATACCCGTTTGGTCTCCTCTATGCAGTCACACAGTCTGGTCTATTAGCCTTCTCTGACAGTGGGGTTGGAGATCCCAGCTGATGAGGAGCAAGGAGAGGTCCGCCTTGTTCTTTGGTGTGGGTCTTTTAGGTGTGCTTTCCAATGGACTGCATGGCAGGTCGACATATGTCTGGTCAAGCATGTGGTGCCCAAGTGGCTGATGTTTTGGCCACGCGAGATACGTTTTAGACATATGTTGCAAATGGCAATGGTGCAATCTGCTGCACACGTCTGAAGAAAAGCCCACACCAAAGAACTTTTTGAATAACGGGCAGAGGCAGCGCCCTGCACAGGCGGAGCTCTGCGGTGTGATTCCGTCGGTGTGCTGCCCTTACGCTGGCCCCCCGAGGGCATCCTGCCTCGTTGGAGATGTGCCTCCTCCTCATCCTCCTCCTCCTCCTCCTCTCTCCTATTAGGCACCCACGTGGAGTCAGTGACCTCATCATCCCCTCCCTCCTCATCACTGGAGCCAATCTGGCAGTATGCTGCAGCTGCTGGAACATGACTGCCAGATTGGTGTCCTTCTTGAGCATCCCCTCTCTCTGCTCTCACGCTACTGCCTTCCTCTAGCTGGGTATCATCATCAGACCCTTCGAAACACTGGGCATCCTCCTGGAGCATGTACCCAACACTGTGCTCAAACAGTTCGGGGGACTCCTCAGGAGGACATGGTTGGTCTAGGGAAGGAGTGACTGATGATGACATTGATACCAGGGAAGAGGACGCTTTGGCAGCTGCTTTGCCAGTACCCTGAGCCTGGGTGAGAGAGGATGAGGAGGATGAGGAGGGCTTGGTCATCCACTCTACCAAGTCTTCGGCATGATGCGGCTCAACACGTCCAGCTGCCGAAAAGAAGGACAAGCGTGTCCCATGGCCATGTGCTGATGGCGATGCACCACGTCCACGACCAGCACTGTTGTCTCTAGACACAGAGCCTGCTTGCCCTCTTTTATTGGCTCCTGACTGTCTGCCTCTCCTTGTTTGCCTTCCAGACATTCTAATGGCCTGCAGGGAGATGGGAAAACCAGCAATAAGGCCTAGCTTCAGGAGTATATTTTGCAGGAATCACACTACGCCTGCTGTAAGTGCTGCAAATGCCTGTTGGTGTAACACACCAGGAAAACACAGCAATACAGGCTAACTTCAGGTGTATAATGTGCAGGAGGCACACTCCGCCCGCTGTAAGTGCTGCAAATGCCTGTTGGTGTAACATACCAGGAAAACACAGCAATACGGGCTAACTTCCTGTGTAATATGATCAGGAGGCACACTCCGCCCGCTGTAAGTGCTGCAAATGCCTGTTGGTGTAACACACCAGGAAAACACAGCAATACGGGCTAACTTCAGGTATATAATGTGCAGGAGGCACACTCCGCCCGCTGTAAGTGCTGCAAATGCCTGTTGGTGTAACACACCAGGAAAACACAGCAATACGGGCTAACTTCAGGTGTATAATGTGCAGGAGGCACACTCCGCCCGCTGTAAGTGCTGCAAATGCCTGTTGGTGTAACACACCAGGAAAACACAACAATACGGGCTAACTTCAGGTGTATAATGTGCAGGAGGCACACTCCTCCCGCTGTAAGTGCTGCAAATGCCTGTTGGTGTAACACACCAGGAAAACACAGCAATACGGGCTAACTTCAGGTGTAATATGATCAGGAGGCACACTCCGCCCGCTGTAAGTGCTGCAAATGCCTGCTGGTGTAACACACCAGGAAAACACAGCAATACGGGCTAACTTCAGGTGTATAATGTGCAGGAGGCACACTCCGCCTGCTGTAAGTGCTGCAAATGCCTGTTGGTGTAACACACCAGGAAAACACAGCAATACGGGCTAACTTCAGGTGTATAATGTGCAGGAGGCACACATTACGCCCGCTGTAAGTGCTGCAAATGCCTGTTGGTGTAACACACCAGGAAAACACAGCAATACGGGCTAACTTCAGGTGTAATATGATCAGGAGGCACACTCCGCCCGCTGTAAGTGCTGCAAATGCCTGTTGGTGTAACACACCAGGAAAACACAGCAGTACGGGCTAACTTCAGGTGTAATATGATCAGGAGGCACACTCCGCCCGCTGTAAGTGCTGCAAATGCCTGCTGGTGTAACACACCAGGAAAACACAGCAATACGGGCTAACTTCAGGTGTATAATGTGCAGGAGGCACACTCCGCCCGCTGTAAGTGCTGCAAATGCCTGTTGGTGTAACACACCAGGAAAACACAGCAACACGGGCTAACTTCAGGTGTATAATGTGCAGGAGGCTTAGCAACAATGACACTGACACTGTCCCCTGCCTATCCTTCTCTCTCCCTGCACACAAGATTTATCAAAGAATATGACACTGACACTTTCCCTGCCTATCCTTCTCTCTCCCTGCACACAAGGTTTAGCAAAGAATATGACACTGAAACTGTTCCCTGCCTATCCTTCTCTCTCCCTGCACACAAGGTTTATCAAAGAATATGACACTGACACTCTCCCTGCCTATCCTTCTCTCTCCCTGCACACAAGGTTTAGCAAAGAATGTGACACTGACACTGTCCCCTGCCTATCCTTCTCTCTCCCTGCACACAAGGTTTAGCAAAGAATATGACACTGACACTCTCCCTGCCTATCCTTCTTTCTCCCTGCACACAAGAATAGCACAAAGAATATCACACTGTCCCTGCCTATCCTTCTCTTTCCCTGCGCCGGAACACACTACACAAGGCTGCCGCGCTGGCGGCCTTTTATAGTGTGGGGCATGTGCTAAACCCCCTGAGCTATAATTGGCCACAGGCAACCTGCCTGTGGCCAATTATGGCTCTCCTAGCTGCCGGCGCTGTGATTGGCCAAGCATGCGGGGTCACAGTGCATGCTTGGCCAATCACAGCGCCGGGATTGCACTGCGATGGCGCAGTGTATTGTGGGCCGTTCGCGTCACTCGAATTTGGCGCGAGCGGCCCAAATCGTTCGATGTTCGCCGAACGGTCGAACAGCCGATGTTCGAGTCGAACTTATGTTCGACTTGAACACCGAGCTCATCCCTAGTAGGGATGAGCCGAACACCACCCCGTTCGGTTCGCACCAGAACCTTCGAACGGACCGAAAGTTTGCGCAAACTTTAGAACCCTATTAAATACAATGGACGCGAACGTTCGAAATCGAAAGTGCTAATTATAATGGCTAATATGCATGTTATTGTCCTAAAAAGTGTTTGGGGACCCGGGTCCTGCCCCAGGGGACATGTATCAATGTAAAAAGAATTTTTAAAAACGGTAGTTTTTTCGGGAGCAGTGATTTTAATGATGCATAAAGTGAAAAAAACGTGAAATATTCCTTTAAATATCGTACCTGGGGGGTGTCTAAAGTATGCCTGTGAAGTGGCACATGTTTCCCGTATTTAGAACTGTCCCTGCACAAAATGACATTTCTAAAGGAAAAAAAGCCATTTAAAACTGCTTTCGGCTTTAATGAAATGTCTGGTCCCGGCAATATGGATGAAAATCGTTGAGAAAAATGGCATGAAAGTAGGGGCCTGCCATATATACTCCGCAAAAATTTGCCCCTTAGGTGTTGGTGTTGCCACAACACTGTAAGCCCTCACAGTTACTCTTGGTAGGCGCTGGAACACCCTGCTGTCAACTATTATATCAGGAATTGTATTTACATGCCACTGTTGAACAGTGGTAGGAAAAATTGGGCCTTTGGTGGTGGTGCTGGTGCCACAACACTGTAAGCCCCCACAGTTACTCTTGGTGGGCGCATGAATGGGCCCTGCTGTGAATTATTAGATCAAGAATTGTAATTGCATGCCCCTGTTGAACAGGGGCTGAAAAATTGGGCCTTTGGTGGTAGCGGTGGTGCTGGTGCCACAACACTGTAAGTCCTCACAGTTACTCTTGGTGGGCACAGGAATGGGCCCAGCTGTAAAATATTAGATCAAGAATTGTAATTACATGCCCCTGTTGAACAGGGGCAGAAAAATTGGGCCTTAGGCACTGGTGCTGGTGCCACAACACTGCAACCCCTCACAGATACTGTACTTAGAGCACAGCAATGAGCCCTGTTGCAAAGTATTGCATCAAAAATTGTAATTACACGCCCCTGTTAAACAGGGGCTGAAAAATTGGGCCTTAGCCACTGGTGGCGGTGCCCAGAACCAAAAATGTTCTTTCAAGCTATCAGCATGATTATTGAGGAGGAAGAGGTTAGTCACTCAGCATAACAGTATAGTCACCCTGCATCAGCATAGGCAGTCTTGAAGGGATCTGACATTTCAAAGAAAATTATTCTGTTACATCAGCATCAGGTGCCTGGTAGCTGGTGGTGATCCAAGACTGATTCATTTTTATGAAGGTCAGTCGATCGACCGAGTCGGTTGACAGGCGCACCCTGTGATCGGTTGCAAAGCCTTCAGCAGCACTGAATGTGTGTTCTGAAAGAACGCTGGATGCAGGACAGGCCAGTATCTCAATTGCATACTGTGCAAGCTCTGGCCAGTGATCCATCCTCAAGACCCAGTAACCCAGAGGATTTTCGGTGGGAGAGGTGTCCAAGTCTGATCTTGCCCCTAGGTATTCCTGCACCATGTAAACCAGACGCTGGCGTTGGTTGCTGGAACCGATCATACCTTGGTGCTGCGGACTAAAAAATTGTCTGAACGCATCGGTCAGACGGCCACCTTCTCCACCGCTCCTTCTTTGACTGACCGAAGCCTCAGCAACACGTTGTCCAGGACCAGGAATTTGTAACCTCACAGTCTCTGGGAACGCGTTGCACAGACCTTTCTGCAAGGCCTCCCAAAGATGCCTCATCCTCTGCGATGGCAAGATAAGGTCCGCAACCTTACCCTTGTAACGTGGAGCAAGGAGGGTTGCCAGCCAGTAATGATCCCTCTCCTTGATCGCAAGAATACGAGGATCCTTACGCAGGCTTTGCAGGATCAGGGAGGCCATGCAGCGTAGGTTTGCTGAGGCATTCGGTGCCGAGTCCTCTGGGTCACTGAGGACGACATGATCCGCAGCCACCTCCTCCCAGCCACGTACAAGTCCATGGGTGTCTTGGGACTGTAATTGATCCCTTGAAGACTGCTGCTGATGCTGAGTGCTAGGCTCCACCTCCATGCTGACACAATAATCCTCCTCCTCCTCGTCCTCTTCCTGTGTGATAGCCGGGCCAGTAGGAACACTGTCTGGATAAAGGGGGCCTTGAGAGGTAAGGAAGTCCTCCTCTTCCTGCCTCTGTTCTGCCTCAAGTGCCCTGTCCATTATTCCACGCAGTGTGTGCTCCAACAGGTGGACAAGAGGGACAGTGTCACTGATGCATGCACTGTCACTGCTCACCATCCTCGTGGCCTCCTCAAATGGTGCCAGGACAGTTTATGCATCCCTGATCATGGCCCATTGGCGTGGGGAAAAAAATCCAAGCTCCCCTGACACTGTTCTGGTGCCATATTGCATCAGATACTCATTGATGTCCCTCTGCTGCGTGTGCAGCCGCTGCAGCATGGCAAACGTAGAGTTCCACCTGGTGGGCATGTCACAGCCAAAAATGTTCTTTCAAGCTATCAGCATGATTATTGAGGAGGAAGAGGATAGTCACTCAGCATAACAGGATAGTCACTCAGCATCAGCATAGGCAGTCTTGAAGGGATCTGACATTTCCAAAAAAAATATTCGGTTACATCAGCATCAGGTGCTTAGTAGCGGGTGGTGATCCAAGACTGATTCATTTTTATGAAGGTCAGTCGATCAACCGAGTCGGTGGACAGGCGCACCCTGTGATCTGTTACAAAGCCTCCAGCAGCACTGAATGTGTGTTCCGAAAGAGCTCTGGATGCAGGACAGGCCAGTACCTCAATTGCATACTGTGCAAGCTCTGGCCAGTGATCCATCCTCAAGACCCAGTAACCCAGAGGATTTTCGGTGGGAAAGGTGTCCAAGTCTGATCTTGCCCAGACCTTTCTGCAAGGCCTCCCGAAGATGCTTCATCCTCTACTCCCTCTGCGATGGCAAGATAAGGTCCGCAACCTTACCCTTGTAACGTGGATCAAGGAGGGTTGCCAGCCAGTAATGATCCCTCTCCTTGATAGCACGAATATGAGGATCCTCCTCCTCTTCCTGTGTGATAGCCAGGCCAGCAGGAACACGGTCTGGATAAAGGGGGCCTTGAGAGGTAAGGAAGTCCTCCTCTTCCTGCCTCTTTTCTGCCTCAAGTGCCCTGTCCATTATTCCACGTAGCGTGTGCTCCAACAGGTGGACAAGAAGGACAGTGTCACTGATGCATGTACTGTCACTGCTCACCATCCTAGTGGCCTCCTCAAATGGTGCCAGGACAGTGCATGCATCCCTGATCATGGCCCACTGGCATGGGGAAAAAATCCAAGCTCCCCTGACCCTGTCCTGGTGCCATATTGCAAGAGATACTCATTGATGGTCCTCTGCTGCGTGTGCAGCCGCTGCAGCATGGCCAACGTAGAGTTCCACCTGGTGGGCATGTCACAGATTTGGCGGTTCTTGGGTAGGTTGTAATCCTTTTGCAGCTCAGCCAGCCAAGCACTGGCATTATATGACCGGCGGAAATGCCCTCACAGTTTCCTGGCCTGCTTCAGGACCTCCTGTAAGCCTGGGTACCTGCCCAAGAACCGCTGCACCACCAAGTTAAGGACATGAGCCAAACAGGGCACATGGGTCAGTTGTCCCTGTCGGAGGGCGGAGAGGAGGTTGGTGCCATTGTCGGAAACCACCTTTCCTGGCTTAAGATGGCGTGGCATCAACCACCTCTGAGCCTGCCCCTGCAGAGCTGACAGAATCTCTGCCCCAGTGTGGCTCCTGTCCCCCAAACACACCAGCTCAAGCACCGCATGGCATCTTTTTGCCTGCGTACTGGCGTAGCCCCTTGAACGCCTACGGAGCACCGCTGGTTCCAAGGACAAATCAGCACAGGAAGAGGCCACGGAGGAAGAAGAAGAGGAGGGGGTGGAGGAGAGAGGTGTGTCAGAATCACCAGTAGTAACATTTTGGAGGCGTGGTGGCGGGAAAACCTCCAACACTACTGCACCTTGTCCTGCATCCTTCCCAGCTGCCAGCAGAGTCATCCAATGCTCCGTGAAAGATAGGTAACGTCCCTGTCCATGCCTGCTGGACCATGAGTCAGCGGTAATATGCACCTTACCGCTGACCGCTCTGTCCAGCGAAGCCAAAACATTGCCTTCCACATGCCGGTAGAGAGCCGGAATCACCTTCCGTGAGAAAAAGTGGCATTTGGGAACCTGCCACTGAGGAACCACACATTCCACAAACTCACGGAAGGGGGCATAGTCTACCAACTGAAAAGGCAGCAGTTGAAGTGCTAGCAATTTAGCCAAGCTAGCATTCAACCGCTGGGCATGTGGATGGCTGGGAGCGAACTTCTTGTGGCGGTGCAGCAGCTGGGGCAGGGAAATTTGCCTGGTACAATCGGACGTCGGTGTACCGATAGCAGATTGCCCGCAAGTACTTGGCTGTGACACACCTAATTCTACACCTTCATTCCTCTCAGTGCAGGTTTCAGAGAGGACTGAAGGTATAGTGGGTGTCAGGAAAGGTTCCATCCGCTGGTGATATTTATTATTTGTCTTGCAGTACTGTGGTCCACCAGCAGGTGTCTCCTGGCAGTTTGGAACTGTCAGGAGAATCTTTCCCTGCTGGTGTTGTATTATCCTTTGGACGCAGTATTGGTTTCCACCACCGGATGGATCCAGGCAGTGTGGAGCGAACTGCCCTTCCTCCGCTCAACTGTGACCTGAAGCTAATCACAAGCCTTCCCATAAATACCCGGCAAGTACAAACACTCCTTGCCCTGGTATCTCTCTCCCTGACCGAGGACCCTGACTTGAGCCTGCATCCGATCCCTAACCTGCATCCTGCTTGACCCGATCCGACCCGACCCGATCCCTACCTTGAACCTGCATCCTGCTTGACCCGATCCGACCTGATCCCTACCTTGAGCTCATCCTGCATTTATCTCTCCGGTTACCTAGATCCCTGCTCTGCAGCCAACCTATCCGTCCCCTCCCTGTTCCTGTTTTATTCCCATCCTTGCCCATCTGCTTGATCCCCTTGTGTATGACCTCGGCCTGGCTTTTACTACGATTCTGGTATTTCCCATACTTGTATATACTGTTTATAGTCACTGTTTATTGATTTATTCTTTGCACTGTGTTCTGTTGCAGGTGGTTGTATGTTGGTCACTTACCATAATAAATTGTTATATTTTCACTTATACCCGTTTGGTCTCCTCTATGCAGTCACACAGTCTGGTCTATTAGCCTTCTCTGACAGTATACCAGGGCCATCCCTGATCAGACGTGACTTCATTGAGGAACCATCCTGTTGTTGTGTGCTCTGCTGATATGGATTACAATGAGATCCTTTACTATTCTCTGCTGGCGGCAGAGGATGGCGAATATTGTCGCCAGGTTTTAGAGGGATGGACTAGTGACCAGTTAATGGAAACAATCCGATCAGCTAATTTTTTGGTGGATCAGGGTTACATGCAGCCTGAGGATGTTCAGCCATTAACCCGGTTATCTGTAGAACCAGCCCTGTCATTTGTTCCCAAAGGAGGTGATGACTTCTCTCCCCCTTTCAATGGTGACCAAGTTGAATCCCTAGTTTGGTTATTAGAGGATGATCCAGCTTCTTTTGATGAGCATTATTTCCCTTGTTCCCAGCAGGTGTTATCCGATTGTGTTAGATCTGTGCAGTCTCTGATTAGACAGGGTGTGTGCGAATCAGTTTTTGTTCAACCTGTGCTGCAGGCATGGTCAGATCTCCTGAATTCAGCCAAGTCACAACATCCCAGCCCTACCATTAATCACCTGCCTTCCCAAGAATTTATCCGCCCATCGCCTATGGCAACCCCAGCTACAGCTCAGTTTTCACAACCTCCCACCAACTATTATTACCCAGTCTCTAATTGTTGCACCTACCCTGCCTTCAATCCACCTGCTTCTTACCTTCCATCTATAGCAAATACACAAAAATCTCCTCCAGCCACTATCCCCGTATCTCTGCCGCATTCCAGTCCTTCCTCTTATTCAATTCCATCCTTTGCATACATCCCCTTGTTATTTACAGTGACGAAGCCTAAAAAGAAGCGGAAGTACTTTCCGACCCACACAATTCTACCAGCAACCCAACCTGCCTCCACACCCATCAACCTGCTCCAGCCTGCGTTCATGCCAGTTGAACCTGGCTATCCACCTAAATCTGCCAACCCTATGCCTGTTACTCAGTCTGACGTCCCAGTGCCCTTTACCCAGCCTGAAGTTCCTGTGCCAGTCTGCCAGCCTGAAGTTCCTGTGCCAGTCTGCCAGCCTGAAGTTCCTGTGCCAGGCTGAAGTTCCCGTGCCAGCCTGCCAGCCTGATGTTCCCGTGCCAGCCTGCCAGCCTGAAGTTCCCATGGCAGCCTGCCAGCCTGAAGTTCCCGTACCAGCCTGCCAGCCTGAAGTTCCCGTGAGATGTTCCTGACTGCTGCCCAGCCTGGTGTGCCCCTGTCTGCTGCCCAGCTTGATGTGACTGTCTCCTGCCCGGATGTGCCTGCTTACCCGTTGGATGTGCCCACTGTTTGTCCGGATGTGCCCGCTGTCTGCCCGGATGTGACTTTGCCTATTACCCAGCTTGTTGCCATGATTTTTCCCCAGCAACAGTTAGTTGGAGCGTCCGGAGGCCGCTCCTTTGAGGGGGGGTACTGTCAGGAAAGGTTCCATCCGCTGGTGATATTTATTATTTGTCTTGCAGTACTGTGGTCCACCAGCAGGTATCTCCTGGCAGTTTGGAACTGTCAGGAGAATCTTTCCCTGCTGGTGTTGTATTATCCTTTGGACGCAGTACTGGTTTCCACCAGCGGATGGATCCTGGCAGTGTGGAGCGAACTGCCCTTCCTCCGCTCAGCTGTGACCTGAAGCTAATCACAAGCCTTCCCATAAATACCCGGCAAGTACAAACACTCCTTGCCCTGGTATCTCTCTCCCTGAACTAGGACCTGTGACCCTGACTTGAGCCTGCATCCGATTCCTAACCTGCAACCTGCATCCTGCTTGACCCGATCCGACCTGATCCCTACCTTGAGCTCATCCTGCATTTGTCTCTCCGGTTACCTAGATCCCTGCTCTGCAGCCAACCCATCCGTCCCCTCCCTGTTCCTGTTTTATTCCCATCCTTGCCCATCTGCTTGATCCCCTTGTGTATGACCTCGGCCTGGCTTTTACTACGATTCTGGTATTTCCCATACTTGTATATACTGTTTATAGTCACTGTTTATTGATTTATTCTTTGCACTGTGTTCTGTTGGAGGTGGTTGTATGTTGGTCACTCACCATAATAAATTTGTTATATTTTCATTTATACCCATTTGGTCTCCTCTATGCAGTCACACAGTCTGGTCTATTAGCCTTCTCTGACAGTGGGGTTGGAGATCCCAGCTGATGAGGAGCAAGGAGAGGTCCGCCTTGTTCTTTGGTGTGGGTCTTTTAGGTGTGCTTTCCAATGGACTGCATGGCAGGTCGACATATGTCTGGTCAAGCATGTGGTGCCCAAGTGGCTGATGTTTTGGCCACGCGAGATACGTTTTAGACATATGTTGCAAATGGCAATGGTGCAATCTGCTGCACACGTCTGAAGAAAAGCCCACACCAAAGAACTTTTGGAATAACGCGCAGAGACAGCAGCGCCCTGCACATGCGGAGCTCTGCGGTGTGATGCAGTCGGTGTGCTGCCCTTAAGCTGGCCCCTGGAGGGCATCCTGCCTCGTTGGAGATGTGCCTCCTCCTCTTCCTCCTCTCTCCTATCAGGCACCCACGTGGAGTCAATGACCTCATCATCCCCTTGCTCCTTGTGACAGGGGTCACTTTGGGCACAGGGTGAGCCAGGAAATAATGGACATTAAGAACGTCTTGGATTGCTTTAAATTGGGATAGTAATATTAATCCACAAAATGTACTGGTTGTTTGATTCTGAACTCAACAAGTTAATTAAGAGATGCTGATGTACACCTGTCTGCTTGTGTAATGGCAATGAATCTCAACTATGCCACAGATCCTTTCATTGTGAATAGTGATAATTAACTCTGTACTTGTGTGTATTGTAAAGCAGACAGACAGTCTGGTGAATATAAAGGTCATGCATAGTCATTTAAGATGTAAAAGGGATTAGCTAAGAGATGTCAGGATATGTGTATTGGGAGCTCGTTATGTAACCATTGTGTGATGTGGTGGGTGGAGTTGGACCATTGTTCATTTAGATTAATGCAGTATTTTTTTGGTGTATAAAAAGAGCCTGCTCTCATTAAAGATTGTGATTCCTGGAAAGATAGAGAGCGTTTTGTCTCGTACTTCTGGAAGAATTATTCCTATGGGAAGTGGTCGCCTGACTGTGGAGTGTCGGTAGTGGATGTGTGTTCAGGAGAGGGAATATCTTAAACGGCGTTAACCCCTTTCATACTTGGGAAGTCATTACACTCCTCATCACTGGAGCCAATCTGGCAGTATGCTGCAGCTGGGGGAACATGACTGCGAGATAGCAGACCTTGTTGGGCACCCCCTCTCTCTGGGCTCACATTACTACCCCCTCTCTCTGAGCTCACGTTACTGCCTTCCTCCAGCTGGGTTCCATCATCGGAGCCTTCAAAACGCTGGGCATCCTCCTGGAGCATGTACCCAACACTGTGGTCAAACAGTTCGGGGGACTCCTCAGGAGGACATGGTGGAGCTAGGGAAGGAATGACTGATGTCATTGAGCCGAGGGAAGAGGCCGCTTTGGCAGCTGCTTTGCCAGACAAAGTACCCTGAGCCTGGGTGAGAGAGGATGAGGAGGAGGATGGCCAGCTGCCGAAAAGAAGGACAAGCGTTTCCCACGGCCACGTGCTGATGAGAATGCACCATGTCCACGACCAGCATCACTGTTGCCTCTAGACACAGAGCCTGCTTGCCCTCTTTTATTGCCTCATGACTGTCTGCCTCTCATTGTTTGCCTTCCAGACATACAAATGGCCTGCTGTGGCGTTAGTATGGCAAAAGCAGCAATTGTTTTCAGTTAGTTTTAGGTGAAAACTGTGCAGAGGACACAGTACACTGAAAATACTTGCAGCTCTCTGCTTGTGGTTTTTTATTATGAGAACACCACTATAAAAGTATTAGTCACTAACTGTATTCAAGTGAGCTTTAGGTGAATGCTATGCAAATCACACAGTAGTAAACTAAGTGAAACACTGACTGCAGCTAGCACAATCACCTGCCTGCCTGTCACAGTATAGAGACTAACAGGAACAGATCTAGCTAAACTCAATACAGTGTATAAATATATATACAACACCTAGGATGCATATATATCTTCTACACACTGTAACAGCAGCTAACTGACTCGCCTGCCTGCTCTATCTAACTCAATATAAATTACACTGTCTCTCTCTCTGTAACTGTCTCTTTCACAAACGCCAACACACTACACAAGGCCGACTTCCAGGCGGCCTTATATAGTGTGGGGCGTGTACCTACTCCTCTGAGCCATGATTGGCCAAAGCCACCCTGGCTTTGGCCAATTACAGCTCTCTGTACAGACGGCGCTGTGATTGGCCAAGCATGCGGGTCATAGTGCATGCTTGGCCAATCATCAGCCAGCAATGCACTGCGATGCCGCAGTGAATTATGGGCCGTGACGCGCCACTCAAATTTGGCGCGAACGGACCATAACGTTCGATCTTCGTTGAACGATCGAACAGCCGATGTTCGAGTTGAACGTGTGTTCGACTCGAACACGAAGCTCATCCCTAATATACAGTCATGGCCGAAATTGTTGACACCCCAGAAATTTTTCCAGAAAATCAAGTATTTCTCACAGAAAAGTATTGCAGTAACACATGTTTTGCTATGCACATGTTTATTCCCTTTGTGTATTGGAACAAAACAAAAAAAGGGAGGAAAAAAAGAAAATTGGACATAATGTCCAGGGATGAGCCGAACACCCCCCTGTTCGGTTCGCACCAGAACCTGCGAACAGACAAAATGTTCGTGTAAACTTTAGAACCCTATTAAATACAATGGACTCGAACGTTCGAAATCTAAAGTGTTAATTATAAAGGCTAATATGCAAGTTATTGTCCTAAGAAGTGTTTGGGGACCCGGGTCCTGCCCCAGGGGACATGTATCAATGCAAAAAGAAGTTTTAAAAACGGCCGTTTTTTCAGGAGCAGTGATTTTAATAATGCTTAAAATGAAAAAATAAAAGTTAAATATTCCTTTAAATTTCATACCTGGGGGGTGTGTATGATATGCATGTAAAGTGGCGCATGTTTCCCGTGCTTAGAACTGTCCCTGCAAAAAATGTCATTTTTGAAAGAAAAAAATGCATTTAAAACTGACTCGCGGCTATTAATGAATTGTCGGCTCCCGGCAATACATACAAAAGTCATTGATAAAAAAAAAAGCGTGGGGGTTCCCCAGAATTCAATTACCAGGCCCTTCAGGTCTGGAATGGATATTAAGGGGAACCCCGCCGCAAATTTAAAAAAAAAATTGACGTGGGGTTCCTCCAAATATCCATTCCAGGCCCTTCAGATCTGGCATGGATTTTAAGGGGAACTCCACCCCAAATTTAAAAAAAAAATGGCGTGGAGTCCCCCTAAAAATCCATACCAGACCCCTTATCCGAGCACGCAACCTGGCCGGCCGCAGGGGAAAAGGGGGGGACGAGAGAGCGGGGGTCTGCGGGCGGGGGGCTTATCGGAATCTGGAAGACCCCTTTAACAAAGGGGACCCCCAGATCCCGGCCCCCCCTATGTGAATTGGTAAGGGGTACATTGTACCCCTACCATTTCACGAAGAAAGCGTAAAAAATAAAAAAAAAACACACAAACACCTTGAAAAAGTCCTTTATTTAAAAAAAAAAAAAACCATTCCAGCGGTGAAATCCAGTGTCCCGCGGCGATCCCGATGTCCAGCGCTGTCCTTCATTGGTTGTGCCTGAGCGGACCTGATGGGGAACTCCCTCTCAGTATTTTAAATGTATAGACCCGCCCCTTCTAAAGTTCCCCATCAGGTCCGCTCAGCGGACCAGATGCGGAACATGAGAAGGGGCGGGTCTATACATGTATTACCAAAGTGAGAGCAGTTCCCCATCAGGTCCGCCCCCTCGGTATGTCGGACCCGCCTACATCATTGGCTTGAGCGGGGAACTTCCTTCACTATGTAAATTAAAATTACACAGTGAAGGAAGTTCCCCGCTCAAGCCAATGACGTAGGCGGGTCCGACATACCGAGGGGACGGACCTGATGGGGAACTGCTCTCACTTTGGTAATACATGTATAGACCCGCCCCTTCTCATGTTCCGCATCTGGTCCGCTGAGCGGACCTGATGGGGAACATTAGAAGGGGCGGGTCTATACATTTAAAATACTGAGAGGGAGTTCCCCATCAGGTCCGCTCAGGCACAACCAATGAAGGACAGCGCTGGACATCGGAATCGCCGCGGGACACTGGATTTCACCGCTGGAATGTTTTTTTTTTTTTTTTTTTTAAATAAAGGACTTTTTCAAGGTGTTTGTGTGTTTTTTTAAACATTTTTTTACGCTTTCTTCGTGAAATGGTAGGGGTACAATGTACCCCTTACCAATTCACATAGGGGGGGCGGGATCTGGGGGTCCCCTTTGTTAAAGGGGTCTTCCAGATTCCGATAAGCCCCCCGCCCGCAGACCCCCAAAACCACCGGGCAAGGGTTGTGGGGATGAGGCCCTTGTCCCCATCAACATGGGGACATCCTCCCCATGTTGAGGGCATGTGGCTTGGTACGGTTCAGGAGGGAGGGGGGGCCGCTCTCTCGTCCCCCCCTTTTCCCCTACGGCCGGCCAGGTTGCGTGCTCGGATAAGGGGTCTGGTATGGATTTTTAGGGGGACTCCACGCCATTTTTTTTTTACATTTGGGGTGGAGTTCCCCTTAAAATCCATGCCAGATCTGAAGGGCCTGGAATGGATATTTGGAGGAACCCCACGTCAATTTTTTTTTAAATTTGCGGCGGGGTTCCCCTTAATATCCATTCCAGACCTGAAGGGCCTGGTAATTGAATTCTGGGGAACCCCCACGCTTTTTTTTTTTTTTTTTTTTTTTTATCAATGACTTTTGTTTGTATTGCCGGGAGCCGACAATTCATTAATAGCCGCGAGTCAGTTTTAAATGCATTTTTTTCTTTCAAAAATGACATTTTTTTCAGGGACAGTTCTAAGCACGGGAAACATGCGCCACTTTACATGCATATCATACACACCCCCCAGGTATGAAATTTAAAGGAATATTTCACTTTTATTTTTTCATTTTAAGCATTATTAAAATCACTGCTCCCGAAAAAACGGCCGTTTTTAAAACTTCTTTTTGCATTGATACATGTCCCCTGGGGCAGGACCCCAGTCCCCAAACACTTTTTAGGACAATAACTTGCATATAAGCCTTTATAATTAGCACTTTAGATTTCTCCCATAGATTTTTCGAATTTGCCGCGAACACCCCAATTTGTTCGCTGTTCGGCGAACGGGCGAACAGGCAATGTTCGAGTCGAACATGAGTTTGACTCGAACTCGAAGCTCATCCCTAATAATGTCACACAAAACTCCAAAAATGGGCTGGTCAAAATTCTTGGCACCCATAACTTAACATTTGGTTGCACACCCTTTGGAAAAAATAACTGAAATCAGTCGCTTCCTATAACCATCAATAAGCTTCTTACACCTCACCCGAAATTCTAACACAATTCTCACCCGGAATTTTGGACCACTCTTCCTTTGCAAACTCCTCCAAGTCTCTCTTATTGGAAGGGCGCCTTTTCCCAACAGCAATTTTAAGATCTCTCCACAGGTGTTCAATGGGATTTAGATCTGGACTCATTGCTGGCCACTTTAGAACTCTCCAGCGCTTTGTTGCCATCCATTTCTGGGTGCTTTTTGAAGTATGTTTGGGGTCATTGTCCTGCTGGAAGACCGAAGATCTCGGGCACAAACCCAGCTTTCTGACACTAGGCTCTACAGTGCGACCCAAAATCCTTTGGTAATCCTCAGATTTCATGATGCCTTGCACACATTCAAGGCACCCAGTGCCAGAGGCAGCAAAACAACCCCAAAACATCATTGAACCTCCACCATATTTCACTGTAGGTACTGTGTTCTTTTCTTTGTAGGCCTCATTCCGTTTTCGGTAAACAGTAGAATGATGTGCTTTACCAAAAAGCTCTATCTTAGTCTCATCTGTCCACAAGACGTTTTCCCAGAAGGATTTTGGCTTACTCAAGTACATTTTGGCAAACTGTAGTCTTGTTTTTTTATGTCTCTGTGTCAGCAGTGGGGTCCTCCTGGGTCTCCTGCCATAATGTTTCAGTTCATTTAAATGTCGACGGATAGATCGCGCTGACACTGATGCTCCCTGAGCCTGCAGGACAGCTTGAATTTCTTTGGAACTTGTTTGGGGCTGCTTATGCACCATCCAGACTATCCTGCGTTGCAACCTTTCATCAATTTTTCTCTTCCGTCCACGCCCAGAGAGATTAGCTACAGTGCCATGGGTTGCAAACATCTTGATAATGTTGCGCACTGTGGATAAAGGCAAATCTAGATCTCTGGAGATGGACTTGTAACCTTGAGATTGTTGATATTTTTCCACAATTTTGGTTCTCAAGTCCTCAGACAGTTCTCTTCTCTTTCTGTTGTCCATGCTTAGTGTGGCACACACAGACACACAATGCAAAGACTAAGTGAACTTCTCTCCTTTTTTTTCTGCTTTCAGGTGTGTTTTTTATATTGCCCACACCTGTTACTTGCCCCAGGTGAGTTTAAAGGAGCATCACATGCTTGAAACAACCTTATTTATCCACAATTTTGAAAGGGTGCCAAGAATTTTGACCAGCCCATTTTTGGAGTTTTGTGTGACATTATGTCCAATTTGATTTTTTTTCCTCCCTTTTTTTTGTTTTGTTCCGAAACATACAAAGGGAATAAACGTGTATAGCAAAACATGTGTTACTGCAATACTTTTCTGTGAGAAATACTTGATTTTCTGGAAAAATTTCTAGGGTGCCAACAATTTCGGCCATGACTGTATATATACTGTATACAGTTTAGCTAGATCTCATTGCAGAGCGTTCCTGTTATTCTATTCCTACTAATAATACAGGCAGGCAGTTGATTGTGCTAAGCTGCAGTATATTAAGTCAGTGTACTGTATACTGGTCACAGTGTGCACGTAAATCTGACTGCAGACTATTCCTTTTCTATTACTAATAATCCAGGCAGTTGATTGAGCTAACCTTCAGTATATTAAGTCAGTGTACTGTATACTGGGCACAGTGTGCACGTAAAGCTGACTGCAGACTATTCCTTTTCTATTACTAATAATACAGGCAGTTGATTGAGCTAACCTTCAGTATATTAAGTCAGTGTACTGTATACTGGGCACAGTGTGCACGTAAAGCTGACTGCAGACTATTCCTTTTCTATTACTAATAATACAGGCAGTTGATTGAGCTAACCTGCAATATATTAAGTCAGTGTACTGTATACTGGGTACAGTGTGCACGTAAAGCTGACTGCAGACTATTCCTTTTCTATTACTAATAATACAGGCAGTTGATTGAACTAACCTGCAGTATATTAAGTCAGTGTACTGTATACTGGGCACAGTGTGCAGCTAAAGCTGACTGCAGACAATTCCTTGTGTACCTATTCCAATACATCAAATACAGTATGTCTGGAAGGCAAACAAGTAGAGGCAGACATTCACAGGCCAAAAAAGAGGGCAAGCTGGCTCTGTGTCTAGAGGCAACAGTGCTGATCATGGACACGGTGCATCCTCATCAGCACGTGGCCGTGGGGCACGCTTGTCCTTTTTTTCGGCAGCTGGCCGTGTTGAGCCGCAACATGCCGAAGAGTTGGTAGAGTGGATGACCAAGCCGCCCTCATCCTCCTCATCCTCTCTCATCCAGGCTCAGGGTACTTTATCTGGCCAAGCAGCTGCCAAAGTGGCCTCTTCCCTCAGATCAATGGCATCAGTCACTCCTTCCCTAGCCCCACTATGTCCTGAGGAGTCCCCCAAACTGTTTGACCACAGTGTTGGGTACATGCTGCAGGAGGATGCGCAGCGTTTTGAAGGCTCTGATGATGGTACCCAGCTTGAGGAAGGCAGTAACGTGTGCCCAGAGAGAGGGGGTGCCCAAGAAGCACAGCAAACTGGCAGTCATGTTCCCCCAGCTGCAGCATACTGCCAGGTTTGCTCCAGTGACGAAGATGGAGGGGATGATGAGGTCACTGACTCTACGTGGGTGCCTGATAGGAGAGAGGAGGAGGAGGAGGAGGCACATCTCCAATGAGGCAGGATGCCCTCCAGGGGCCAGCTTAAGGGCAGCACACTGACTGCATCACACCGCAGAGCTCCACATGTGCAGGGCGCTGCTGTCTCTGCACGTTATTCCAAAAGTTATTTGGTGTGGGCCTTTTTTGAGACGTGTGCAGCAGATTGCACCGTTGCTATTTGCAACATATGTCTGAAGCGTATCTCGTGTGGCCAAAACATCAGCCGCTTGGGCACCACATGCTTGACCAGACATATGTCGACCTGCAATGCAGTCCGTTGGCAAGCGTACATAAAAGACCCACACCAAAGAACAACCGGACCTCTCTTTGCTCCTCATCAGCTGGGATTTCCAACCCCACTATACCTTCAGTCCTCTCAGAAGCCTGCACTGAGAGGAATGAAGGTGTAGAACTAGGTGTGTCACTGCAAAGTACTTGCGGGCAATCTGCTATCGGTACACCAACGTCCGAATGTACCAGGCAAATTTCCCTTCCCCAGCTCCTGTACCGCCGAAAGAAATTCGCTCCCAGCCATCCACATGCCTAGCAGTTGAATGCTAGCTTGGCTAAATTGCTAGCACTTCAACTGCTGCCTTTTCAGTTGGTAGACTCTGCCCCCTTCAGTGAGCTTGAGGAATGTGCTGTACCTCAGTGGCAAGTTCCCAAACGCCACTTTTTTTCACGGAAGGCGATTCCGGCTCTCTACCGGCATGTGGAAGGCAATGTCTTAGCCTCGCTGGACAGGGCGGCCAGTGGTAAGGTGCATATTACCGCTGACTCATGGTCCAGCAGGCATGGACAGGGGTGTTACCTATCTTTCACGGCGCACTGGGTGACTCTGCTGGCAGCTGGGAAGGATGCAGGACAGGGTGCAGTAGTGTTGGAGGTTTTCCCGCCACCACGCCTCCAAAATGCTACTAGTGGTGATTCTGACACACTTCTCTCCTCCACCCCCTCCACTTCTTCTTCCTCCAGGGCCTCTTCCTGTGCTGATTTGTCCTCGGAACCAGCGGTGCTCCGTAGGCGTTCAAGGGGCTACGCAAGTACGCAGGCAAAAAGATGCCATGCGGTGCTTGAGCTGGTGTGCTTGGGGGACAGGAGCCACACTGGGGCAGAGATTCTGTCAGCTCTGCAGGGGCAGGCTCAGAGGTGGTTGACGCCACGCCAGCTTAAGCCGGGAATGGTGGTTTGCGGCAATGGCACCAACCTCCTCTCCGCCCTGACAACTGACCCATGTGCCCTGTTTGGCTCATTTCCTTAACTTGGTGGTGCAGCGGTTCTTGGGCAGGTACCCAGGCTTACAGGATGTCCTGAGGCAGGGCAGGAAAGTCTGTGTGCATTTCCGCTGGTCATATAATGGCAGTGCTCAGCTAGCTGACCTCCAAAAGGAATACGACCTACCCAAGAACCGCCTAATCTGTGACATGCCCACCAGGTGGAACTCAACGTTGGCCATGCTGCAGTGGCTGCACACGCAGCAGAGGGCCATCAATGAGTACCTGTGCGACTATGGCACCAGGACAGGGTCAGGGGAGCTTGGGTCTTTTTTGCCACACCAGTGGGTCATGATCAGGGATGCATGCACTGTCCTGTCACCATTTGAGGAGGCCACGAGGATGGTGAGCAGTGACAGTGCATGCATCAGTGACACTGTCCTTCTTGTCCACCTGTTGGAGAACACGCTGCGTGGAATAATGGACAGGGCACTTGAGGCAGAACAGAAGGAGGAAGAGGAGGACTTCCTTACCTCTCAAGGCCCCCTTTATCCAGACAGTGTTCCTGCTGGCCCGCCGATCACACAGGAAGAGGACGAGGAGGAGGAGGAGGAGGATTGTGTCAGCATGGAGGTGGAGCCTAGCACTCAGCATCAGCAGCCGTCTTCAAGGGATCATTTACAGTCCAAAGAAACCCATGGACTTGTACGTGGCTGGGAGGAGGTAGCTGCGGATCATGTCATCCTTAGTGACCCAGAGGACTCCAGACTGAATGCCTCAGCAAACCTACGCTGCATGGCCTCCATGATCCTGCAAAGTCTGCGAAAGGATCCTTGTATTTGTGGTATCAAGGACGGGGATCATTACTGGCTGGCAACCCTCCTTGATCCACGTTACAAGGGGAAGGTTGCGGACCTTATCCAGCCGTCGCAGAGGATGAAACATCTTCTGGAGGCCTTGCAGAAAGGTCTGTGCAGCGCGTTCCCAGAGACTGGGAGGTTACAAATTCCTGGTCCTGGACAAAGTGTTGCTGAGGCTTTGGTCAGTCACAGAAGGAGCGGTGGAGAAGGTGGCCGTCTGACCGATGCGTTCAGACAATTTTTTAGTCCACAGCCCCAAGGTATGATCGGTACCAGCAACCATTGCCAGTGTCTGATTCACATGGTGCAGGAATACCTAGGGGCAAGATCAGACTTGGACACCTTTCCCACCGAAAATCCTCTGGGTTACTGGGTCTTAAGGATGGATCACTGGCCAGAATTTGCATAGTATGTAATTGAGCTACTGGCCTGTCCTGCATCCAGCGTTCTTTCAGAACGCACATTCAGTGCTGCTGGAGGCTTTGTAACTGATCACAGGGTGCGCCTGTCCACTGACTCGGTCGATCGGCTGACCTTCATAAAAATGAATCAGTCTTGAATCACCAGCTACCAAGCACCTGATGCTGATGTAACCAAATAATTTTTTTTGAATGTCAGATCCCTTCAAGACTGCCTATGCTGATGCTGAGTGACTATCCTGTTATGCTGAGTGACTATACTCTTCCTCCTCAATGTTCATGTTGATAGCTTGTAAGAACATTTTTGGTTCTGGGCACCGCCACCAGTGGCTAAGGCCCAATTTTTCTGCCCCTGTTTTACAGTGGCGTGTAATTACAATTTTTGCTGTAATACTTTGCAGCAGGGCTCATTCCTGCACTCCAACTAGAGTATCTGTGAGGGGTTGCAGTGTTGTGGCACCAGCACCAGTGCCTAAGGCCCAATTTTTCTTCCCCTGTTCAACAGGGGCATGTAATTACAATTCTTGATATAATAGTTCACAGCAGGGCGTTCCAGCGCCCACCAAGAGTAACTGTGAGGGCTTACAGTGTTTTGCAGAGTACATAGGGCAGGCCCCTACTTTCAAACATCCGACTTACAAACGACTCCTACTTACAAACGGAGGGAGACAACAGGAAGTGAGAGGAAATCTACCCCTAGGAAGGGAAATTCTCTCCTGTAAGAGTTAATATGGGAAAAAGGTGTCTCCTCTCCACTGATGCTCTATCACCAATCCTTGTTTCCCTAAAAAACCCAAATTTTCAAAATCCAATTGTCATTAGGACAGAAAGTGAGGTGAAATCTTCTGAACAGGTGCACAGACAGCAAAACAAATGTTACAGGGGTGATAACCCATCCCTATGTTTTCCAAAAAGCTTTAAAATAGATTTTTTGGCTGGAACTACACTTTAAAAATGTACCAGTACAAAATTACAAACAGATTCTACTTAAGAACAAACCTACAGTCCCTGTCTTGTTTGCACCGCCTGTATACTGCTGTTCAGAGTATATAGGGCCTGGGGGCCCCACGCCTTTCCTTTTTTTAATTTGGGTGCGGGGTTCCCCTTAATGTCCATACAAGACCCAAAGGGCCTGGTAATGGGCTGGGGGGGAGGGGGGTACCCATGCTGTTTTTTTCAATGATTTTCATCCATATTGCCGGGACCAGACCTTACATTAAAGCCGCAAGCAGTTTTAAATGACTTTTATTCCTTTAGAAATGTAATTTTGTGCAGGAACAGTTCTAAACACGGGAAACATGCACCACTTTACATGCATACTATAGACACACCCTAGGCAAGATAGTTAAAGGAATATTTCACTTTTATTTTTTCACCTTAAAGTGGTTGTAAACCCACTTTTGCAACTTGCACCTACAGGTAAGCCCAGATTAAGGCTTACCTGTAGGTGCAAGAAATATCTCCTAAACCTACACGGTTTAGGAGATATTTGCTAAAAATTACATTGCTCCGTGTCTACGGCGCATGCGCACCGTAGACAACGGCGCATTCATGGGGTTAATCCCATTCACAAATTGATTCGGCTAAGTCCCAGCAATGCTTGGGCTTAGCCGGATTTGACGGCTCCCGCGCGCATGCGCGGCGTGACGTCTTCGGCGCTCTGGCTAATCACAGTGCCGGAGCGGCGCTGTGATTGGCTGGAGCGGCGATACCCGGAAGTAACATTCCGGATATCGCCGCAGCAATGGCTGCGGCTGGAAAGAGGGACACGGACGGCTTCGGGGGCCCCGATCTAAGGTAAGTGGTACATAATGAGCTAGTATGCTAGTCATACTAGCTCATTATAGCTTTGTCTTGCAGGTGGGCTAGAAAGAAAAAAAAAGTTATATGGGTTTACAACCACTTTAAGCATGAATAAAATCACTGCTCCTGGAAAAATGGTTGTTTTTAAAACTTTTTTTTTGCATTGATACATGTACCCTGGGGCTGGACCCGGGTCCCCTAACCCTTTTTAGGACAATAACTTGCATATTAGCCTTTAAAATTTGCACTTTTGATTTGTCACGTTCGAGTCCCATAGACTTTAACGGGGTTCGAAAGTTTGCGCAAACTATCGGTCCGTTCGCATGTTCTGGATGCAAACCGAACCGGGGGGTGTTCGGCTCATCCCTACCCGGTGTGTCTCCACAAGAGTCTCCATGGTGCAGGGCTGTAGTGGGGGATTATTTCCACATGATTTGGCTAGTCTGCATTAATAATATACAAAATTTAAGTCATTTTATTTGCTCTTTTTCTTATGTTCCTTGTTACGTCTTCATAAGTAATCTCTTTTTTTTTTCCCATGGATGTCATCCTCTGTAAAATAAATGTTTTGAATATTGTAACTTTCTTTGTAACCTAAATAAATTTACCCATTAAAAAAAAAAAAAAAAGAATGACCAGCTTTCCTCCTTCCAAACACTACAAACAAATAAAAGCAAACAATGGCCATCAAGACTTCTACAAATGGTTATGTATTCGGGAAAACCCTGCAAACTAATAAGTGGTCGACCTCCACCCTCCTTCAAGATCTCATACGTGTATATGAATGTCCTTCTACTCTAAATGCCTGACATACTGGGAATTGGTCTTGAAGATTTTGCATCATTGGTGCTATACACCAATTACGCTATCTCATCTATATTCAACCCACTCTAACTGATGCTGGAGGAACTGCAGCCTTGCAAGCTCAGCCACCCATGTCTGGTGAACCTGCCCAGCTCGAGCAACCTTTTGGCAAGAAGTACAAGCCTTAGTGCTCCCGATCACTAGGATAACCTCTAACCCTGTTCCCCAATTGGCCTTGCTGGGATTAGGGCTTGACACATGGCCTGTGCAATTGGGCGCATTAACCGGCGGCGCACTGCTATAGTAAATAAAAATGTCAGCGGCGCTCTATTCAAAATGAATGGTTCCCTATGGGAGCCCATTGATTTGAATAGAGATCGCCCGGGAAGTCGGATGAAGACGATCCGACTTGCGGGGCGACTCGTGTGCCGGTTGACAGAGGGACAGCGTGACTTTGCGAGGCAACTTGGACACGACTTGAGCGTGAAGCAGCCGTTCAAGTCGTGTCCTAGAGGCAACTATCTGCCCGAGAATGTCTCCAGCGCGATGCTGGTTCTTGGCGACAGGCATCATTCAGATGTCACTGCACAAAGCCAAGGACGTCATTTGACGGTGGACGGTAGGAAAGTGGTTAATATTTCGAAAATTTTTAAAAAAGGTAATTTTTCTCCTTCATTGATGTACACTGATGAGACTGCACTGATGGGCTGCACTGATGGGCACCGATAAGGTGGCAAGGGTGGGCACTGAGAGGTGGCATTGCTAGTTGGCACTGGTGGGCATTGAGAAGTGGCACTGCTAGGTGGCAATGATAGTTGGCAGTGATGGGCACTGATAGGCAGCACTGCTAGGTGGCACTGATTGGCAGCAGTGGTGGGCATTGATGGGTGGCACTGGCAAGGGCTACTGATTGTCACAGTTGACGCAGAATTGCCTCTTCATCTTCGGGCCCGATGTCCCTTGCACATAAGCCAGTGATTGCCTTTTTTTATGCTCACGCTGTCAGCACAAGGAGAAAACATGAACCATTACCCAGCTTTTGTTTACATCACGTGATCAGCTGTCATTGGCTGACAGCTGATCACATGGTAAGGGCAGGGATTGGCCCCTTACTCTGATCTGTCATCACCTGAGTCTCAGTAACCACAGCGCACGCGAAGGGGAGGACATCTATTGAAGGACTCCCGGCAATTGAGGACCGTGCTGTGGCCGTCGATCAGTTATAGCGCTGATCTCAAGTGATTAAAGAGGGTGTAAATGGGCCATTGACATGCATCACAATTCAACTTAGGAATGTGTCTTTGCAAAGTTAAGCTAAATGAAATCCTTTCTTATTTTTGCTTGGGGATAGAGTGCAGAGGGATTACAAGTCTAGACAGTTTTTGGGGATGTCTGCACCCCTGATAGGGTGAAGATAACTCCAAAATTTTGCCACTTTATCCTTCCAAATAATTCACTTCCTGTCACATTGCCACACAGGAAGTGAGGGTAAATCCCTACCAATGTCTTTCCTTGGGGACACACAGGTCAATCTAAATACTTTCCCCATTATGTACATTGCACTCCAGCATTTTGCGGGGTACACCCCAAATTATTAGGTATTTTGGACTTTGGGGTTTATTTACTAAAGGCAAATCTACTTTGCACTACAAGTGCACTTGCTGGATATCCGAGGGGGACATGCAAGCAAACAAAAAAAAAACACCATCTTTGCTTTTACATGATTGGATGTTACAATCACCAGTGCTTCCCCTCAGATTTTCAGCAGCTACACTTTTACTGCAGAGTGGATTTGTCTTTACTAAACCCCAAACTACCCAATGATTTGGGGTGTACACAACAAAGTGCTAGAGGAGTACAATTTGCTTAATGGGGACACTAGGTTTTTAGGGTTTTCCCTTCACTTCCTGTTTAGCTGTGTGACAGGAAGTGAAGCCAATTTTACTAAAAGGGACACAAAGCCCAACCTAAAAACAAAAAAACAAAACAAGCAGGGTTTCTAACACTTACTTGGTTTCCCTCAATGCCCACAATTAGAATCGTATTGCCTTGAACGAGTTTTAAGTGCAGTGCTCTAAATCAGTGCTTCTCAAGTACCCCCAACAGGCCATGCTTGCAGGTTTTCCTTCATCTTGCACATGTGCTTTAAATCACAGTCAATGGTTTTGTATTTTGGACAGCAATTCTCGATAGGATAAATTCACAAAACATGTCCTGTTGGGGGTACTTGAGGACTGAGGCTGAGAACCACTGCAGTAAAAAGGAAAATGTAATACTTACCACTCTGTATTTTTCATTTCCTGGTGACTATCCATGGCAGCACACAATACATGCATATGCTAGCATGAAGGCACCAGGTTAGACAAATCACACCTGTTTTGTTTTGACATGCCAATCAGCTGTCAAGTTTGTTGCATAGAAAACAAAAAAGAAACATCAACTTTGCATCAAATTTTATTGGTCAACAAAACAAAGGGAAGCCAAAATAAAAAACATGGTCAATTTGAAACATTAGTCACACAACATCTTGAGAAAGATTTAGCAAAATAATGCAGCACAGACAATTAAATCAAAGTGAACAAACAACACACATTAACAACATCAAAATTATTTCAGGGGAAAATTTAACCCACACAAAAAAATACAATCAACAAAAGTAAAACAAACATCTGTTTTGCAAAGACATAACAAATAAAATACATGCGTTACAAACTCGATAAGGACACCAAAATGTACTTTTTGCCGGACACACACATTTGCCTCTTTTCAGGGCAAGGGAGAGGATGCTATCTGCGAGCTTTATATAACATAGGTTTGTGAGCTAATGAGGCAATTGAAAATACGTGCAGAGTCCATGAAACACCCAAAATGCAAGTTCACCCAATGTAGAGACTGAACTTCAAAGTGGGCACACCTGTTAAGGATGTCCTTCAATTACTAACCCATAAAAACACTCTCTGAGCATGCCCAGAAACATCCAGGTGCTGTTCACACACAAAAAGCACAAAAAAAAAAACCTAAGTGCCTGGGCATGCTCAGACCAACACAAATGCAGCTAGCAGAAAATACCCCCCCCCCCGTCTAAAATTGAGCACATCGTCCAGCATGCTACCAAATTAGAGATGGGACAAACACCCCCCCCACCAACAAATACCATTGCAGTCTATGGGAACTGACTTGTTAATTTTGCTAGTCCCCACTTGGCTGGCTTATCTTCTAGTTATTGGCCTTAAAATGGGGGCTCAGGTCCCACCCTGAGGGACATATATCAATGTCACCAATTTGGACAACACCAAAAACAAAACAAGGAGAAGTGCCTTTAAATATGCCAAATTGCTTAAGGGCCATTTCACACCAAATGCAGTGCATTGCATTTTTTATGCATCAAAAATGCATGGAAAGTTGGTTATATGGTTCTAAATGGCAGTGTTTGTTCCAGTGCGTTCCAGGTCCACAAAAAAAGTAGAACATGCTGCATTTTACCTGTACTGGACTGTTTTGTAACGCAGCAAAACGCATCAAAAACGCACTGGAACGCACCGGAGCACACCTAAATGCACCAAAAATGCACTGGAACACACTTGTCCTTATCTATGGTTAATAAAAAAGAGGGGTGAAAAAAAGCACTGGACTGCATCAAAAACTTACCAAAAATGCACTGGAACGCATCAAAAACGCGCATACAAAAAAGCACCTGGAACGCATCTGGATTACTTTTCTATGGTGTGAACTGGCCCTAGTTCACACCATAGAAACGCAGTCTGGATGCACTAGAGGATCCAAACCCATACGTGAAAACAACAAACTGTCTCTTAATGATAACTACAGTAGCAAACCTTGGCTACACATACAAGACCATTTGGTTCTGGTATGGATTTTTAGGGGGGCTGCCTCACATAAAAAAAATAATAATTGCTGAGGTCCCCCAGGAAATCTATTCCAGACCCTTAATCCGAGCATGCAGCCTGGTTGGCCAGGAAAGGGGGAAAAGAGAGTGCCCTACATGCCCCCAACATGGGGGGGGGTACCTTGCCATGGTTTTGAGGACAAGAGGCTCTTCCTCACAACCCTTTGACAAGTCCTCTATTGAATTTTTTGTAAAAACCCTCAAAAGTTTCTTGTTTTAAATCCATTGTTAACCACCTCCCGCCCGCGCTATAGCCAAATGACGTCCTCCTGTGCAGGAGCTGCCTGTGCGCCCCCTGCGGGCACGCTCTGTGATCAGCGAGTCAATGAGACTCGGCTGATCACAGATCAGAGTAAGGGGCCGATCCCAGCCCCTTACCATGTGATCAGCTGTCAGCTAATGACAGCTGATTACTTGATGTAAACAGATCGGTAATCGCCTTTTTTTTGTGAGGGAAAAAAAACGATCACTGGCTTCTGACAGAGGGACATCTCCAGTGCCACTTGCCAGCTCCCACCAGTGCCATCTACAGGTGCATATCAGTGCCGCCTACCAGTGCCACCTACCAGTGCCAACCAGTACCACCTATCAATGCCCACCAGTGCTACCTATCAGTGCCCATCAGTGCTGCCATCCAGTGCCCATCAGTGCTGCCATCCAGTGCCCATCAGTGCCTTATCATCAGTGCCACTTATCAGTGCTGCCTATCAGTTCTGCCGGATCACCTACCAGTGCCTACCAGTGCCCATCAGTGCCGCCTATCAGTGCCACCTATCAGTGCCCTTCAGTGCCGCCCATTATTGCCCATTAGTGCCACCCATCAGTGCTGCCTTATCAGTGCCCACCAGTGCCACCTATCAGTGCCCATCAGTGCGCCTCATCAGTGCCCACCAGTGCCACCTATCAGTGCCCATCAGTGCCGCCTTATCAGTGCCTATCAATGCAGCCTATCAGTGCCCATCAGTGCAGCCTATCAGTGCCCATCAGTGCTGCCTCATCAGCTCAAATCAATGAAAGAGAAAAATTACCTGTTTTCTATTTTTTTTAACAAACTATGAAACAGTTTTTTTTTATAATTTTTTTTAGCAAAATATAAAAAAAACAGTGGTGATTAAATACTACCAAAAGAAAGCTCTATTTGTGGGAAAAATTGATAAAAATGTCATTCGGGTACAGTGTTGCATGACCGCGCAATTGTCAATCAATCAGCGCTGAAAGCTGAAAATTGGCCTGGGCATGAAGGGGGTTTAATTGTTCAGTAATAAAGTGGTTACTCACGATGCCACTGGCCATATTTGGCCAGTGGTGTCACTGCTATCCACTTCTCTTTCCAGTGGTACCTTGGATTACAAGCATAATTTGTTCCAGAAGAATGCCTGTAATCCAAAGCACTCGTATATCAAAGTGAGTTTCCCCATAGGAGTCAATGGAAACTCAGATAATTTGTTCCACTGTGACTGCTATTGTATGCAGTACCACATGTGGCCAGAGGTGGGGGGCACCAGAGACACTCGGAAACACTCGAAGACTGCTCGGAGCCGCTTGGATATTACTCAGAGACACTCGGAGAGGCTCTGAGACACTCGGGAACTGGCCAAATGCCGTACTGCACACCCCATTGGCTTGAATCATGTTTGTCTGAGACAATGCTCGCAAACCAAGTCGGGATTTAAAAAAAATAATAGCTCTTATTGCAAAATGCTCATAAATCACGTTACTTGCAATCCAAGGTATTACTGTACTCATGGTTACTAGTGGGGATTCCCAGTCAGTATCAGTGGTTCCTATGGACATGGAGGGTGTAAACACTCACAGCTTCTTTAAGTGACAGCAGGAAGCTATTTAATTAAGAAGCAGTAGAAATACCACATCTATGTTTGATTTTCGGCTCCTGCTGAACAGAGAATAGAAAAGGCAATAGTTTGGGCAGAAGAGAATTACTATAACAATGTAACATAGAAAGAAGGTAAGTGTACTGTATGTCCATACACCCTGTCCTAAGTGTCAGTATATACAAATTGTTTGGAATAATTAGACTTTTCTGGTGCTCACAGATTCATTACAACCCAATATTTTCAAATGTATACAAATATTATTTAAATCAAATCAATAAAATCATTCTCAGTTAAAAACATTCCTGTATAGTGTGTATTGACAGGAATACCAACAATCCCTTCAGGGTCGGGTACACCTGATTTTAGCAGGGACTTCTTTATCATCGTCTGAGCTAGCTGTCAGGGTGCAGGTTCGTATTCTGAGCCTGATTCTGACAGTAAGGCTCCTCCTTCACTCTTATCTGTCATGTTCAAAATCCTGTAGGCCTCTTGTCCTGACTAGTGTACCTTTTTTGGGACATTGTGGGCACTACATTTACAGGTACCTAGTGGCAACAATAGGAAAAGAGCTCCTGGCTAGCAATTAGGGACTGCTTGTGTGCTACAAATAAAATGAACAGCTAGTGCTAGCACAGATAAGGCCTGATCCTGCTAACACTGTGGTTTTGTGGACAATGTATTAGAGGAGGCACCGATGAGAAAAATTATACTGACACTGCACTTTTTGGCAGTAGTGTATTTAGGTTTTGTGCTGCCCTAGGCCTGACTAAACTTGTACACCCCCTAATTTAAATATGACCCACCCCTTCCTGTCAAGGCCACACCCATTTCTGTTTAAGACCCGCCCTGAAATTTTCAAGTGGGGACACTAGTTCTGAGGGGCGGGGGCAATAGATTCCCTTAATTTGCATAGATTTCCTCTCACTTCCTGTTTGGCTCTGGGGCAGGAAGTGAAGGAAAATCTCTGCAATGGGACAGGGATAGTAAAAAATAAACTGACAGGGGCCTTAACCCTCCCTTACTCTATCCAAAATGAAAAAAAAAGTGTTGCCTATAGTTCTACTTTAAGCACAAATTTTGGATAATTTTATGGAGAGGACTAAGAAGATATAACCATGCCAATGGTGCAACCGAAAACATATAGCACAGTGAGGAAGGTTTGTGGTCAAGGATGATAGGACAGTCAAAATTAGAAGCAGCTTGCGTTACACTAACAGTGTAGCGCAAGCCGGCAGGGACTCTTTCCGTGCTGCCCCCCTGCAAAATGCTGCCCTAGGCCTGGGCCTTGTTGGCCTAGGCCAGGATACAGCGTTGCTTGTTGGGTTGTGGGTATTCTAAAAGCAAGAGCTGTCAGCGATCCAGGCTGCTAATGTTGCATTTTTGACTACTGGGGACACTAGTATAGCTCTGTTCATGATCAAGATACTGATCCATACAGACACTATACTAGTAATGGCCTATTGGCAGTGATCAGTGACTTACAGTGTGACTGCGATAGTGTGCCAATGTAGCGCTAACTCACACTGGCTGGGAGGGATTCTAACTGATTCTGAGTTAATCTGATGTTGCTAGTGACACTGATAGAGTAATCAGTGATAAATACTGTACACTTACACTGAATTTATAAATATACAAAATTTCCTGGACCGCAATTCATGGACTTTATGGGCACAACACAAGCTTCTTATATAAAATTGTATTAATGCACCATTAAAACATGAAACCTAAAAACACAAGGTAGGAACATATCTTGCACCTTATGTCAATTATTTTTCATTGTCTTGTATATTGTCATTGTCTTGATTAGAAAAAAGTAGCACAATATGAAGAAGTGTGAAAAACCTCTATTGTGGGATTTTTCTTGTCAAATTTGTTTATAAAATTTTCAAAATTACAAGCATATATTGTCAATAAACATAGTCACTATAAATAGTAGCAGTTAAGGAGAACACAAATTAGATATTTATATCAAGCTCCAGTGATTTTTGAAGGCAACAACAACAGAAGAGGAGAAAAAAAAACAGTAATTTAAGTTTAACATATGTTGACCATTATCTGTAGACTTGCTAAAATATATGCTTAGTGTTGAAATTAGTAATTACAAACCAGATTTAGTAATAATATATAACATGTAAGGTAATATAAGGATTTATAAAGAAAAAATGAAGGGTCATAATTTCTAGACCTCATATAATGTTGTTGTAATATATAAGGTTTGTATTGTTTCAAAGGAGCTCTAAAGCTGAAATATACTGATAAATAAAAAAACATTAAAAAAAAAAAAAAAAAATGTTGCTACCATTTTTGCATATAATAACAATATATGCTAAGAAAGAAAAAACAACAAAAAAAGAGCTAAAGAGCAAAGATAGAAGAGAGGGAAGGGTAAGAAGAAGAAGAGAAAAAAATAAAGATAGTAGGTAGAAAAGATAGAAAAGGTTGAAAAGGTCCCCGGGGTATCTTATTATGTTGGTCTGATGATATTAGTATATTAAATAGCTATTAGTAGTTATATTACCAAGGTCTTAATAATGTGATGTCAAAGTTGGGAGGGAAAAAATTAGTCACCCAAGGATTCCAGATTTTTTCAAATTTTCCAATATTATCATTGGTAATGGCTTCCGTTTTTGAGTGGGTCATGGCCTGGTTTATTCTGGTTTTGGTTTCTGAGATCATTAATGTTGAGGTTTTCCACGTTTTGGCGATTGTCTGCTTTGCTGCAGTAGTGATTTGTAGAAGGAGTTTGAATTGAGTGTGGGAAATAGAAGTCGGTTTTAGATTTAGTAGTGTAATTGAAGGGTCAGGTATGATTGGTTTTTTGAACAAGGTAGAGAGGATAAGAAAAACCTCTTTCCAAAAACATTTTGTAATGGGACAATCCCAAAATATGTGTATGTGTGATCCTAGTTCACCACAGCCACGGAAGCAGAGTGGGGAGTATTGCGGAATATATTTCGCGATTCTGACAGGAACCAAATACCAGCGCAAAAGTACTTTATAATTTGTCTCTAGAGCTATTATATTTTGTGAAGATGATTTTGTTGTGGTCCAAATTATTGTGGGATTTTTAAGGCAACAAACCAGAAAATTATAGTGAAAAAAATTAATTTATTATACAAATATATATAAAAATAAATTCATTGGAAATTCCAACATATTACAATAAATATTAAAAAAATTGTGTATTGAAGAGAAAGATAGTGTGATACTATCCGCCATTTGAGTTCGGAGACCTCCAGATCAACTGGTGGTAACAGACAAGCGTTTCAACCAACGCGTTTCAAATATTTAAATAATCTTCATCAGGGATTTTTGTATCACTATCTAAAATAGATTAAAACAAATTCATTAAATTCAAAAAACATTTTGAAAGTTGAATTACAGTCCATACATCCAGAGATAACCCCTAGGTGTACACAAATAATAGCTTACTTTTCAGGTCATAAATCCTCAAATAACAGGTGCATTCCCCTGAGATATATGCTGCATATTGCATTTATACAGCACCCTTGAGATTTATCTTCAAGTGCCATTCTTTTGGATTATTTTTTATCTGGCCACCCCATAGAGAATAAAGGGGTATGCTATGTGATTTCTCTGGGACCCCCCTTCCTGAGACTATGGGAAATCACACAGCATTACATTACAGTGCCTATTTTTTTTTACATTTTCCACATTTTGTCATGTTACAACCAAAAATATAAATGAATTTTATTGGGTTTTAATGTGATACACCAACACAAAGTGGCAAGTGAAAGGAAAATGACAAATGTTTTAATTTTTTTTTACAAATAAATATCTGAAAAGTGTGACGTTCAATTGTATTCAGCCCCCTTTACTCTGATACCCCTAACTAAAATCTAGTGAAACCAATTGCCTTCTGAAGTCACCTTATTAGTAAATAGGATCCACCTGTGTGTAATTTAATCTCAGTATAAATACAGCTGTTCTGTGAACCCCTCAGAGGTTTCTTAGGGAACCTTAGTGAAGAAACAGCATCATGAAGGCCAAGGAACACACCAGACAGGTCAGGGATAAAGTTGTGTAGAAGTTTAAACCAGGGTTAGGTTATAAAAACATATCCCAAGCTTTCAACATCTCCCGGAGCACTGTTCAATCTATCATCCAAAAATGGAAAGAATATGGCACAACTGCAAACCTACCAAAACATGGTTGTCCACCTAAACTGACAGACCGGGCAAGGAAAGCATTAATCAGAGAAGCAGCCAAGAGGCTCATGGTATCTCTGGAGGAGCTGCAGAGGTGAGAGAATCTGTCCACAGGACAATTATTAGTCGAGCACTCCACAAATCTGGCCTTTATGGAAGAGTGGCAAGAAGAAATCCATTGTGGAAAGAAAGCCATAAGAAGTCCCGTTTGCAGTTTGCGAGAAGAGATGTGGGGACACAGCAGACGTGGAAGAAGGTGCACTGGTCAGATGAGACCAATATTGAACCTTTTGGCCTAAAAGCAAAACGCTATGTGTGGCAGAAAACATGCGATCACGTATCTAGGCATCCACCTACCATCTTCTCTCACAGACCTTTACCCCACTAACTACCTACTGCTAATAGGCAACATAATAGGGGATCTGAAGTCGTGGTCCACTGTCCACTGCACTTTTCTCTTGGTTTGGCAGAGCATTAAAATGAACATTCTACCCAGAATTATGTACCCACTACAAACAGTCCAGATAAAACTTCCAACCACATTCTTTTCAACATACCAGAAAGCGTGTACAGACTTCATTTGGGGCACATCACGTCCAAGATTAAGCTACTCCAGACTTATCGTCAGTAAACTTAAAGGAGGCATAGGTCTCCCAGACCTACGAAAATACCACCAAGCTTACCATCTGGCCAGAATCATCGACTGGAACATTCACTCCAAGGTTAAAGCTTGGTTTCAGCTGGAACATTATATGTACTCTCTCACGCTATTCCAAACCCCTTGGATAGCCCCAAAACACACCCCTCTGAATTGCAAAAATCACCCACTCATTCATGCAAAATTAATTTCCTTCTGTGAAACTTGCTGTAAACACAAACTATCCTCGCTACTAGGCTTCATGCCCCACTCCGCCACAAATAGCACGTTTCCTTTTTGGACATACATAAAAATTAGACACTTTCTTGACAAACCCAAACCACGACCTGACTGGTCGAGACAACTCACCCACTTTTAATCACTATGCTTGAAAACTGAGCCCCAATGTCACTTAAAGCGGAGGTCCACCCAAATTTTTTTTTAAAAGCCAGCAGCTACAAATACTGCAGCTGCTGACTTTTAAAAAATGGACACTTACCTGTCCAGCGCGCCCGCGATGTCGGCAGACAAGGTTGAGCAATCGGTCAGTCCTCGGATGCTGCCGCCACCATGCTCGGTGAGGGAATCAGGAAGTGAAGCCTTGTAGCTTCACTGCCCGGTTCCCTACTGCAAATGCGCGAGTAGCGCGGCACGCCGTCACTGGTCCCCGCTCTCTCCTGGGACCAGTGTGTTTCCCAGGAGACAGGGGGGGGGGCAGGAAGTGGCATAGACTCCCATGGGAGTCTATGCCTGGAAGTGGGTGCAAATACTTGTCTTAGACAGGTATCTTCACCCCCCTCCCCACTGAAAGGTGCCAAATGTGTCACCGGAGGGAGGGTTCCCAAAAAGCGGAAGTTAAATTTTTGGGTGGAACTCCGCTTTAATTTCCTATACATACGCCATGCTATTCACAGACCAAAATCCCAAATCCCAAATGAGAGTTCAATCGAACTATCAGACCAAAGGTACAGTTAATGTATTTGCACAAGAGAATGCATTTAAAATATTCTCAAGATGGTATAGAACCCCTCTTAGACTACACAAAATCTATCCTTCACTTTCCTCAAACTGTTAGAGATATGGGGAAAAGCTGGCATCGCTTTTACATATCTGGTGGACATGCCCTAAATTACAACCCTTCTTGAAAGAAGTTCACCGACTTATAAACCAGATAACCACCAACACGCTTGATTACACACCAGCAATTTTTGCTACACCACTCTTCGACCCCTTGCCATGAATATGGTAAATGTGGCGAAGATGTGTATCCCAGCTAAATGGCACTCCCCAGAACCGCCGTCCGAAGCAGATTGGTTTAGACATGTACTAAAAACCACGGAAATGGAGGAACTAGTACAACAAGCAAAAGACACCCCCTCCAAATTTAGCAAACATTGGTCCTGCTGGTTATACTTTACCACAACGGACGAATACAAACAAGCTCTGACCTGAAATGGCCTAGGGTGCTGTGGCGGGGAGATGGAACAGGCAACGCTCTGGGTTCCCCCCTCCACCATTCTCTTCAACATACTACCTGAAAACAATTAAATACTCTTTAGCCACCCTCCCTGACCAACTCCCCCCCTTCCCCCCCCCATTACACCCCTAATCTTAACCCTCTATCCCTAAATCTCAGATCCCTACAACAAGAAGCTAGATGCAGGATCCATCATAAAAACGACTATATTTAATACCACCTGTTGTTCTCTGAAAGAATGAAGAAACGCTGAATCTTATTTGACCATTTGCCTATTACCAAATGTTATAAATTGGGGCTGATTTACGAAACGTTTGCGCCATGAGTATCGGCGCATCTGCGTGCGCAGCGGCTGTTTTGGTATTTACAAAACATTTGCGCCGGTAGAGCAGCGCTATTCCCCATTTCCTATAGTGTTTTCGGCGCACGGGAGGAGGCGCTCAGTGCGCCACTATGGACCTGCATCTTAAAATCTAAATATAAAGAAGTTGGAAGTGCCAATATAATGGGGGTGACATGGGGTGATGTGAGGAAGTATAGTGACAACTGCCCAAGTAACAAATATGCCCAAAATAGAGTGAGAAAGTAACTTTTTCTGAACCAGCCCGCTGCGCCGGCAATTACGTTTAGAAATGCGAGGGGTTTTTTTTGCTCAGCGCGGGAATTTCACTCATTCAAACGCGCCGGGACACTGCGCCGGCAAAATCTTCGTAAATGTCAAGTCACGTAAATCAATTTGCATAAGTTGAACAGGCGCAGCTCTGAACTTGGCGTTATATAACAGTGCGCCAGCAAAATGACATTTCTAAAGGAAAAAAAAAAGGCATTTAAAAGTACCCGCAGCTATAATGAATTGTCGGCTCCCGGCAATATAGAGAAAAGTCCCTTCAGGTGTGGTATGGATATTAAGAGGAACTCCGCGCCATTTTTAAAAAATTTTTTTTTTTTAAAAAATGATGTGCGGGTCCCCCTCAAAATCCGTACCAGGCCCTTCAGGTCTAGTATGGATTTTAAGGGGAACCCCCGCGCCAAACTTAAAAAAAAATAGCGTGGGGGTCCCCCTAAAAATCCACACCAGACCCTTTATCCGAGCACACAACCTGGCAGGCCGCAGGAAAACAGGGGGGATGAGAGAGCGCCCCCCCCTTCCTCCTGAACCGTACCAGGCCACATGCCCTCAACATGGGGAGGATGTCCCCATGTTGATGGGGACAAGGGCCTCTTCCCGACAACCCTGGACGTTGGTTGTCAGGGTCTGTGGGTGGGGGGCTTATCGGAATCCGGGAGCCCCTTTTAATAAGGGGGTCCCCAGATACCGGCCCCCCACCCTATGTGAATGAGTATGGGGCACATCGTACCCCTACCCATTCACCTGGTGGAAAAAAAATTAAATAAAAAACACAACACAGGTTTTTAAAGTAATTTCTTAGGCAGCTCCGGGGGTCTTCTTCCGACTTCGGGGGTCTTTCTGCTGGGCGCCCGCTATCTTCTTCCAGCTCTTTTGCTAGCGGGGTCCCGGTCTTCATCGTCGTCTTCTTCCGACTTCGGGGGTCTTTCTGCCGGGCGCCCCACTATCTTCTTCCAGCTCTTTTGCTAGCGGGGTCCCGGTCTTCATCGTCGTCTTCTTCCAACTTTGGGGGGTCTCTTGTTCTGTTCTCCGGTGTCGTCTCCGCGCTCTCTGGTTCTTCTCCCGCTCTCCGGTGCCTTCTCCACGATCTCCAGTTCTTTCCGCCTTCTGCAGGGCGCCCCGCTATCTTCTTCCAGCTCTTTTGCTAGCAAGGTCCCGGTCTTCATCGTCGTCTTCTTCCCTCTTCTCTCCGCCCGATGTTGCCTCGTCGCTGTCTGCCGCTACAATGCTGTGTGGGCGGAGCGCAACCACTTATATTGGCATGGGGCATGGTCACCGGGTGATGCCACCCGCTGACCCCGCCCCCGTATCACGTCACGGTTCCATCATTCCCCAGGACTCTGACATCATACGGAGCTGCACCCGCATTTATGCTCTCATCTGTTATGTCATTCATATCTTCAAAAAAAACATTATAAAAAAAAGAAAAATGGGCAAAAATTTCACTCTCTAGATGTGCAAAGCTGGTAAAGACATACCCAAAAAGACTTGCAGCTGTTATTGCAGCGAAAGGTGGTTCTACAAAATATTGGGAGGCTGAATACAAATGCACGCCACACTTTTCACATATTTATTTGTAAAATATTTTGAAAACCATTTATCACTTTCCTTCCACTTCATAATTATGTGCCACTTTGTGTTGGTCTGTCACATAAAATACCAATAAAATGCATTAACGTTTTTGGTTGTAACATGACAAAATGTGGAAAATTTAAAGGGGTATGAATACTTTTTCAAGGCACTATAAGTCATTTTTCTCCTTCACTGAAGTTCACTGATGGGCGGTACTGATGGGCGACAATGATGGGCACTGAAAGGCAGCACTGATTGATGTCACTGATGGGCACTGATTGGTGTCACTGATGGGCACTGCTAGGGCTGCACTGTAATCGGTGCCCTAATTATCAGTACAGTCTCCCCTGCAAGGAGATGCCGCTGATCAGCTCTCCTCACATGCTGCCATTTACATATGATTGGCTGTTATTGGACACAGCCAATCACATGGGTAAAGAGCCACGTCATCGGCTCTTTACCAAGATCGGGGTCATGCTGTCTTTTTCAAGGCACTGTACATTTAGTGCTGTATACACTTTCTGTCACGTACCTGGACGGAGTCTGAAGTGACGAGGTCAGCCTCTCTTGTATCTCCGGTCCTGGTCCCGCTGAGAGTGGATACAGGAGGAACCAAGGGATGGGAGGAACACGAGTGCCTGCAGATGTAGTACAAGAAGCCTGAAGCAGATGATGCGACTCTTGGAGGGCAGGAAGTCGCAGCAGGTCGCAGGACCAAAGTTGCGGATACACGGGTTGCGGGGTAGAGCCGAATAGGAGACAGGAACGTAATCACATGGATAGCCGGGTTCGATAACAGACGGGCAACAAGGTACCAAGACATCAGGCAGGAGGAAAGTCAGATGGGAAGCCAAATTCAGGAACCGATAATCAAGGTAAGCAAGTCCAGCAGCAAGGTCAGGGAAAGCCAAGGGTCGACAACAGGTGACAGGCAGGTAAACAGCAGGATACAGGTACAGGAACAGCTGAAGATCTGTCAGCGTTTGACTGGGGTCAGTGTGCCCCTTAAATAGGCCGTCTGGCACCAAAGGGCAGCGTGGACGCGCGCCTGTGGACGTGCACATTTCTTTGCGCACGCGCATTGGCGCATCCGCGATCCGCTGAGGTCCTTGTGCGCATGTGCGTGCGCGCGTGCACCTGGAGTGCGCTGACAGATCCCTTACATTGCCCCCTCCCTAAGGGCAGCCTCCAGATGCCCCTCAGAGGCTTATTTTCCGGATGGCATTGAAAAAAGGCACAAACCTTTTGTGGGGCATGCACATTAGAGGCTGGTTCCCACAAGTTCTCTTCTGGACCATAACCCTTCCACTTGATCAAGAATTGTGTTTGGCCCCTCCTGGTTTTACAATCCAGCACAGCTTCGACTTCATATACCTCGTTGCCTTCGACAAGTACTGGAGAAGGGTTTTCTGGATCTCGGTTGGGAAATGGGTTAGGTACCGTTGATTTTAGTAGGGAGATGTGGAATATGGGATAGTTTTTTCAGATTTTTAGGTAAAATCAATTCAAAGGCGACAGGGTTAATTCTCCTTTTAACTGGAAAAGGCCCCAAAAATTTGGGACCAAGTTTTTTGGAAGGACATCTGAGTTTTAAATTTGCAGTAGACAACAAGACCTTGTCTCCTGGTTCCAGGTTCAAGTTACCTCTTTTCTTCTTGTCAAAGAACATTTTGTTGCTTATCTGGGCTTTAGAGATGGTATCCTGGAGCAATTTGTTGTTGGAGTTAAAAAAGTCCAGCAGGTATGGAGGATTCTGTGGGCACCTCAGGCAAAAAGGAAGGGTGATATCCATAATTGGCAAAAAAAGGAGATTGCTTGGTAGCAGAGTGAATGGAATTGTTATAAGAAAACCCCACCAGTGGAAGAAGAGAAGACCAGTCATCTTGAGAGAAGGAGGTGAAGCACCGTAGGTATTGCTCCAAGGTCTGATCAGTCCTCTCCGTCTGTCCATTTGTCTGAGGATGGTAAGCAGTGGACAGACGGAGTTCAATGTTTAGTGCTTCACACAGGGACCTCCAAAATCTTGGGGTGAACTGCACCCCTCGGTCCGAGACAATGTTGTCGGGGACTCCATGCAGTTTTACAATTTCTTTGATGAATGTGGAGGCCGTCTCAGCGGCAGATGGGGTGCCTTGTAGGGGTACAAAATGCGCCATTTTGGTCAGGCGATCTACCACGACAAATATGGAGGTGAAATTCTCAGACGGGGGAAGTTCCACGATGAAATCCATAGATATCATACTCCAGGGTTTCTTTGGTATAGGAAGACTTTCTAGTAGACCCCAAGTCTTAGCTTGATTGGTTTTACAGCGCAGGCATGTGACACAAGATTTTACATATTTATTACAGTCCTGTGTCAAGTCAGGCCACCAAAAAGAAGGGGAAATCAAGTCTATAGTCTTGTGAATGCCGAAATGGCCCGCCAGGGGGTGATCATGGCACCGCTTGAGAACAGAGACTCTGAGCTGTTCTGGAACAAAGATCTGTTCATTGTGGAAATAGAGTCCGTCTTTAAACTGGAGAGGTAAATCTTAAGAAGGGAGTTGCTCTGTCACATCTGCCTTTATTTGAGACATCAGGTCTGATTGAAGAAGAAGGAAATTCTTGGCTGGCAGGATAGTTTCTGGCTCACAAGGTTGGACTGGATCATGGAACATGCGCGAGAGCGTGTCAGGCTTGCCATTTTTGGAGCCAGGACAGAAGGTTATATGGAATATGAAGCGGGAAAAAAATAATGCCCATCTTGCCTGCCGGGGTCTTAGTCGCTTGGCTGTTCTTAACTATTCCAGGTTTTTGTAGTCGGTGAAGATGAGGATAGGGTGAGAAGCTCCCTCTAACAAGTAACGCCATTCCTCAAGTGCAGCTTTAATGGCTAACAATTCCCGATCACCAACATCATAGTTTCTTTCAGACAGATTCAGTTTTTTGGAGAAGAAGGCTACGGGATGTAGTAGAGATTTGGGACTTTGTCGCTGGGATAGAATAGCCCCAATGGCGCTTTCGGAGGCATCTACCTCCAAGACGTATGCCAGGGACGGGTCGGGATGCTTCAGGATGGGAGCTGAGGTGAACAGGGTCTTTAATTGTTCAAAGGATACTTGTGCTTCAGAGGTCCATTGGAAAGGGACATGCTGTTTGGTTAGCTGGGTAATAGGAGAGATTATGCCGGAAAAGTTTTTAATGAACTTCCTATAAAAATGAGCAAATCCCACAAACCTTTGTACTGCTTTCCTGTCTGTAGGAGCCGGCCATTCCAGGACTACAGCGACCTTCTGAGGATCCATGGCAATACCATCAGCAGAGATGACAAGTCCAAGAAACTGGTCTGGTCTGCTTTTCAAAGTCACACTTCTCAGCTTTAGCATAGAGGTGATGTTCACGAAGTCTACTCAAGACCTTCTTCACATGGGTACGATGTAATTCCATCGTATCGGAGAAAATAAGAATATCATCAAGGTAAACTATAATAAATAGATCAAGAAAGTCCCGAAACACATCATTAACCAGATGCTGGAAGGTGGCAGGGGCATTGCAGAGACCGAAGAGCATAACTAAGTACTCAAAATGCCCGAAGCGTGTCCTAAAAGCTGTCTTCCATTCATGTCCCTCTTTGATCCGGACTCAGGCCTCGTACACACGGCCGAGAATCTCGTCAGGAAAAAACCCGTTGTTTTTCCTGACGAGATTCTTGAACAAGAAACTTGTCCCGGCCGAGTGTACACACGTACAATTCAAATAAACCGCCGTTATTTTGAATGGAACGAACAGGGTGATGTCATCGACTACAACGAGCTTGCGCTCGTCACATTCGATGCCATCGCCGCCATCTTGCTACACCCTACCTATGCCTAGGAAGCTACCGTGCATGCGCCAAAGTCATTTTGAGCATGCGCGAGTTTCCACGGCGACAGGTAAGTGTACACATTCTTGGGTTTCTCGTCGGGAAACAGGCCGATGAGAATCCCGACGAGAAAATAGAGAGCAGGTTCTCTATTTTTCTCGGCGAGATTCTGGCCAATTTTCTTGACGAGAAACCTGAAAGCCTCATACACACGGTCGGTTTTCTCAGCAAGAAAGCTCTACCAGCAGTTTTCTTGTCGTTTCTTGGCGAGAAAACCGGCCATGTGTACGAGGCTTAAGTTGTAAGCGCCCCTCAAATCAAGTTTGGAAAATATCCATGCTCCCCGCAACCTCTGGAACAATTCAGGGATCAGTGGAAGCGGGTATCGATTCTTGACAGTTATCTTATTAAGATCCCGGTAGTCAATACAGGGTCTCAGAGAGTGATCTTTCTTTTCTATGAAGAAAATACCAGCCCCTGCTGGCGAGGAGGAAAGCCGAATAAACCCTTTCTCCAGGCTTTCTTCTATGTATTTGCGCAGGGCTTCTAATTCAGGCTCCGAGAGCGGATAAATTCGGCCGAAAGACATCTCTGATCCTGGTAAAAGTTCTATGGGGCAATCCTAAGTCCTGTGTGGAGGCAAGGTATCTGCGCTTCTCTTGTTGAACACGTCTAAGAATTCATAGTAGACAACGGGTACCAGTTTCACAGTTTCTGGGTCCGGGGAGATACTGAGGAGAGAAGCAGGATTAAAAGTCCCTTCCGGAAAACATTGTGCCTGGCAATAATTGGATAAGAAGGAGACATTTCCAGAACACCAGTCTATATGGGGATTATGGACCTTTAGCCAAGGTAACCCCAGGATAATAGGAAACATGGGTGAGGCGATCACATCCAGACAGAGAAGTTCCTGGTGCCCAGAGGGAGCTTGGCAGAGGATGGGTACAGTCTCTTGAGTTACAGGCCCGGACTTGAGACCAGAGCCGTCTGCCAGATGAACGGCAAATCCCTGCTTCTTGGTACATAGAGATAGCTGATATAAGGTGGCAAATGCTGAATCCACAAAGCAGCTGCAGGCGCCAGAATCTATAATAGCGGATACAAGAAAAGTCCTTTCAGATAGCTGGAGCTGGAGCAGAAGAGAAAGGTGGGGCTGGCCCCTTCCAGGAAGATGCATCATGTAGGGCAGCGGAGAAGCGGCTTTGAAATGTTTCACAGGACAAGTTTGTATGAAGTGGCCAGTCTTCCCGCAGTAAATGCAAAGTCTGTTATGTTGTCGCCAGAGGCGTTCCGAAGAAGACAGAGGTGGTCTTGGGAAGCTTCCACAGGATAAATGATAGTACTCCTTGTTCCTCATGGGCACTTTCAGCGTCCTGGCCGAAACTGCAGAGAGAGAACAGATGGTACTAGAAGATGCTGGTGGCTTGGTATTGGTCCTCTCAGATTGTCTTTCTCATAGCCGTCGGTCGATCTGAATAACAAGGTTGATCAGATCTTCCAGAAATGTGGGTATGCCCACATGGGCTAGTTCTTCTTTTTAAAGAATCAGAAAGTCCGAGACGAAATTGATGGTGGAGAGCGGCCCTATTCCACTGGGTATCTGTACTCAGAACACGGAAGTCCGACACATAGGGGCTGATTTACGAAACGTTTGCGCCATGAGTATCGGCGCATCTGCGTGCGCAACGGCAGTTTTGGTATTTACAAAACATTTTCACCGGTAGCGCAGCGCTATTCCCCATTTACTATAGTGTTCTCGGCGCACGGGAGGAGGCGCTCAGTGCGCCACTATGGACCTGACGCACGGCATCTTCAAATAAAAATATAAAGAAGCTGGAAGTGCCAAAATAATGGGGGTGATGTGGGGTGATGTGAGGAAGTGTAGTGACACCTGCAACAAATATGTTACAAAAGTAACAAATATGCTCAAAATAGAGTGAGAAAGTAACTTTTTCTGAACCAGCCCGCTGCGCCGACAAGTAAGTTTCGAACTGCGAGAGGTTTTTTTGTGCTCAGCGCAGGAATTTCACTTGTTCAAACGCGCCGGGTCACTGCGCCGGCAAAATCTTCGTAAATGTCAAGTCACGTAAATCAATTTGCATAAGTTGAACAGGCGCAGCTTTGAACTTGCTGTTATATAACAGTCCGACAGCAAAATTAAATTTCTAAAGGAAAAAAAAGGCATTTAAAAGCACCCGCGGCTGTAATGAATTGTCGGCTCCCGTCAATATAGAGAAAAGTCATTGAAAGTCTTTGAAAAAAAAAATGCGTGGGGTCCCCCAAATTCCATTACCAGGCCCTTCAGGTCTGGTATGGATATTAAGGGGAACTCGGCGCCAATTTTTTTTTATTAAATGACGTGCTGGTCCCCCTCAAAATCCGTACCAGGCCCTTCAGGTCTGGTATGGATTTTAAGGGGAACCCCCGTGCCAAACTTAAAAAATCCACACCAGACCCTTTATCCGAGCACGCAACCTGGCAGGCCTCAGGAAAAGAGGGGGGACGAGAGAGAGGCCCCCCTCCCTTCTGAACCGTACCAGGCCACATGCCCTCAACATGGTCTGTGACCCCTCAAAGCACCATGTCCCCATGTTGATGGGGACAAGGGCCTCATCCCCACAACCCATGCCGGTGGTTGTGGGGGTCTGCGGGCAGGGGGCTTATCAGAATCTGGAAGCCCCCTTTAACAAAGGGGACCCCCAGATCCCGGCCCTCCCCCCTGTGTGAAATGGTAATGGGGTACAAATGTACCCCTACCATTTCACAAAGAAAGGGTCAAAAATTTTAAAATTACAATAGCCGGTTTTTGACAATTCCTTTATTAATGTCTTCTCCTTTCTTCCATCTTCTTCCTTCTTCTTCCACCTTCTTCTTTTCTCTATTCGGGTTTCTTCCTCCATCCTGTTCTTCATCTTCTTCTTCTTCATCTTCATCTTCCTTCTTCCTTCGGTGTTCTCGTCTGCATCTTGCTCCGGCTTCTTGTCCCCTTCTTCTTTCTCCGGCCGCTCCGCTTGAATTCAAGGTTCCCGCTGTGTGACGCTTCAGTTCATCAGTTCTCCTTTGGGTCTGCTGCCACCCGGTAGCTCCGCCCCCCTCTGACACCACGAGGAAAGTCCCCGTGAAATCCATGTGCGTCAGAGGGGGGCGGGGTCACCGGATGGCAGCAGACCCAGAGGAGAACTGAAGAACTGAAGCGTCACACAGCGGGAACCCCGAATTCAAGCGGAGCTGCCGGAGAAAGAAGGGAATAAGAAGCGGGAGCAAGATGCGGACGAGAACACCAAAGGAAGATGAAGATGAAGATGAAGAGGAAGATGAAGAACAAGATGGAGGAAGAAACCCAAATGGAGAAAAGAAGAAGCTGGAAGAAGAAGGTGGAAGAAGATGGAAGAAGAAGATGGAAGAAGATGGAAGAAAGGAGAAGACATTAATATAGGAATTACCATTTCACACAGGGGGGGGGCGGGATCTGGGTGTCCCCTTTGTTAAAGGGGTCTTCCAGATTCCGATAAGCTCCCCGCCCGCAGACCCCCCAACCACCGGCAAGGGTTGTGGGGATGAGGCCCTTGTCCCCATCAACATGGGGACATGGTGCTTTGGGGTCACAGACCCCCAAAGCATCCTCCCCATGTTGAGGACATGTGGCCTGGTACGGTTCAGGAGGGGGGGGCACTCTCTCGTCCCCCTCTTTTCCTGTGGCCTGCCAGGTTGCGTGCTCGGATAAGGGTCTGGTGTGGATTTTTAGTGGGATCCCCACGCCATTTTTTTTTAAGTTTGGCACGGAGGTCCCCTTAAAATCCATACCAGACCTAAAGGGCCTGGTACGGATTTTGTGGGGAACCCGCACGCCATGTTTTTTTTTTTTATTTGGCATGGAGTTCCCCTTAATATCCATACCAGACCTGAAGGGCCTGGTAATGGAATTTGGGGGAACCACCACGCATTTTTTTTTTCAAAGACTTTCAATGACTTTTATCTGTATAGACAGGAACCAGCAATTCATTACAGCCGCGAGTACTTTTAAATGACTATTATTTTACTTTAGAAATGTCATTTTGCTCTCGAACTGTTATAAACATGTAAAACATGCGCTACTTTACAGGCATACTATAGACACCCTCCAGGTATGATATTTAGGGCCAGTTCACACCGGATGCAGTGCAGTGCGTTTTTTTGATGCATGAAAAATGCAAAGAAAGTTGATTACATTAATGCCAAGGGCATAGTTCACACCACTGCAGTCCGTTCCAGTGCGTTTCAGTAAGGAAAAAAAAATTGGTCATGCTGCATTTTTTATGTACAGAACTGTACTGGACCACAGTAAAACACATCAAAAACGCTACGGAACGTACCAAAAACGCACTGGAATGCACCGGAACGCACCTAAATGCACCAAAGACGCACTGCAACACACTTGTCCTAAGTGAAAACAGGGGGAAAAAAACACTGGACTGCATCAAAAACGCATCAAAAATGCACTGGAACGTGTCAAAAACGTGCATACAGAAAAGCACCTGGAACGCATCCAGACTGCGTTTCTATGGTGTGAACTAGAGCCAGTTCACACCATAGAAACACAATCTGGATGTGTTCCAGGTGCTTTTTTGTATGTGCGTTTTTGATGCGTTCCAGTGCATTTTTGGTACGTTTTTGATGCAGTCCAGTGCTTTTTTTTCACCCCTCTTTTTTATTAACCATAGATAAGGACAAGTGTGTTCCAGTGCGTTTTTGGTGCATTTAGGTGTGTTACGGTGCGTTCCAGTGCGTTTTTGATGCGTTTTGCTGCGTTCCAGTACAGTCCAGTGCAGGTAAAATGCAGCATGTTCTACTTTTTTTGTGGAACTGGAACGCACTGGAACAAACACTGCCATTTAGAACCATATAACCTACTTTCTATGCATTTTTGATGCTTAAAACACGCAATGGACTGCAATTTGGCATATTTAAAGGCATTTCTCCTTGTTTTGTTTTTGGTGTCATCCAAATTGGTGACATTGATATATGTTCCTTAGGGTGGGACCTGGGCCCCCATTTTAAGGCCAATAACTAGAAGAAAAGCCAGCCAAGTGGGGACTAGCAAAATTAACAAGTCAGTTCCCATAGACTGCAATGGTATTTGTTGGTGGGGGGGGGGGGGGGTGTTTTTCCCATCTCTAATTTTGTAGCATGCTGGATGATGTGCTTAATTTTGGACAGGGGGGGGCTTATTTTCTGTTAGCTGCATTTGTGTTGGTCTGAGCATGCCCAGGGACTTAGTTTTTTTTTTTTTTGGTGCTTTTTGTGTGTGAACAGCACCTGGATGTTTCTGGGCATGCTCAGAGAGTGTTTTTATGGGTTGGTAATTGAAGGACATCCTTAAAAGGTGTACCGACTTTGAAGTTCAGTCTCTAGATTGGGTGAACTTGCATTTTGGGTGTTTCATGGACTGTGCATGTGTTTTCAATTGCCTCATTAGCACACAAACCTATGTGATATAAAGCTTGCAGATAGCATTCTCTCCCTTGCCCTGAAAAGAGGCAAGTGTGTGTGTGTCCGGCAAAAAGTACATTTTGGTGTCCTTATCGAGTTTGTAACACATGTATTTTATTTGTTATGTCTTTGCAAAACAGATGTTTGTTTTACTTTTGTTGATTGTATTTTTTTTGTGGTAGGGAAATGCTCCCCTGAAATAATTTTGATGCTGTTAATGTGTGTTGTTTGTTCACTTTGATTTAATTGTCTGTGCTGCATTATTTTGCTAAATCTTTCTCAAGATGTTGTGACTAATGTTTCAAATTGACCATGTTTTTTATTTTGGCTTCCCTTTGTTTTGTTGACCAATAAAATTCGATGCAAAGTTTTGATGTTTCTTTTTTGTTTTCTATGCAACAAATGTGACAGCTGATTGGCATGTCAAAACAAAACATGTGTGATTTGTCTAACCTGGTGCCTTCATGCTAGCATATGCATGTATTGTGTGCTGCCATGGATAGTCACCAGGAAATGAAAAATACAGAGCGGTAAGTATTCAATTTTCCTTTTTACTGCAGTGGTTCTCAGCCTCAGTCCTCAAGTACCCCCAACAGGACATGTTTTGTGAATTTATCTTATCGAGAATTGCTGTCCAAAATACAAAACCATTGACTGTGATTTAAAGCACATGTGCAAGATGAAGGAAAACATGCAAACATGGCATGTTGGGGGTACTTGAGAAGCACTGATTTAGAGCACTGCACTTAAAACTAGCTCAAGGCAATATGATTCTAATTGTGGGCATTTTGAGGGAAACCAAGTAAGTGTTAGAACCCCTGCTTGTTTTTTTTTTTTTTAGGTTGGGCTTTGTGTCCCTTTTAGTAAAATTGGCTTCACTTCCTGTCAAACAGCTAAACAGGAAGTGAAGGTAAAACCCTACCAATGTCTTTTCTTGGGGACACACAGATCAATCTAACTAGTGTCCCCATTAAGCAAATTGCACTCTAGCACTTTGTTGTGTACTCCCCAAATCATTAGGTAGTTTGGGGTTTAGTAAAGACAAATCCACTCTGCAGTAAAAGTGTAGCTGCTGAAAATCTGAGGGGAAGCACTGGTGATTGTAACATTCAATCATGTAAAAGAAGTTAGGGCGTGACTCCACGACCAATCACATCACGGGAACGTTCGTCCACCCGGGACTTACGGAAGGTTTGAATGTTGGTAGCATTACATGACCTAGTGAGCTGATGAATCGGCCTCTGTGATATGATTTTTTTAATTTTATTTCTAGTAAGCATTACTTGTATTTGGGGGCATTTTATTACTATAATAAAGGGTTTTATGCTATATGAGGCTTCCCTTGTTTTACATGCCCGCACTGCTGCACGCACATATATGCTGACTGAAGCCACTGGATATCCTGAGGACAGCTGATGGAATACCTGGAGAGGAGCTTACAGGCGCATTACCATCTTTTTGTCTGGTGAGTACATTACCTAAGGGGAGTGTGTTTACTATGACAGGGATGGAGGTATGAATTAAGTTGCATCTCATTAATCAGCTGAAAGTTTTGTGTTGGATTAACAAGTCGACTATTGATTCCTTTATGGGAGACATTGCTTCACTGCTGAATATATTCTTGGAAATTTAACTCTTGAAGACACTGACTCTTTTTTCGCTATCAGTAGCAGTTGGACTGTAGGTGCAATTTGGATTAATTGAAGCTGTTATTTGTTGATCTCTTTTCCACCGTATGGTGGATAGTGGGGACTTTTAGTTCATACTAATTACTGCAAGATATATTTATATATCATTGGTGGGATCATATTTCTCATATAAGCGCTGTTAATGTTTTATTTATTGAAACATATTTTTATATTCTCTGTCTATGAGGTTTACCGTTGATATAAAGTTATGCACTTGGGGGCTACAAACATGCATGCATCATACATTCTAGGAGGAGAACAACTGGGGGGAATCAATGTTGAAAAGGACCTGGGGGTTCTGGTAGTTCATAGTCTTAAAGCGGAAGTAAACCCATCCATTTAACAGTTTAAAAAAACTTTACATTTCCGGCACATGCCGGGAATGTAACACTCCCATTGGTTGTGCTCTCAACCAAACTGTCAAACCATCCAATGGCTGGTGTCATAGCTGATCACATGTGCAGCATCATGGCAGTTGTAGAGTAAACAGAGGCCAAGGTGGCAGCTTCCTTGTCTGAAAACGATAGGAGGGTTTGCTTCCACTTTAAAGTAGCATGCAATACCAAGCTGCAGTTTCTAAAGAAAGCAAAATTCTGTATTGTATTATAGGAGGTATAGTCTCCAGAGAGCGAGAGAGAGAGAGTGAGAGAGAGAGACAACATTTTGCCACTGTACAAATCATTACAAAGACCTTATCTGGGATAAGCAGATAAGCAGTTTTGGGCACAAGTTCACAAAAAGGATATTGGGGAACTGGAGAAAGTGTAGAGAAATATCAAAGGCATTAAGGATCTTCACTATGAGAAATGATTAGCTGAACTGAATGTATTCCCTATTGAAAAGAGGCAATTAAGGGGGTATATGTTCACCACGTATGAATGCATATGTGGCCCATATAGTCTACCTGGTCTAGAGTTAATCACTTTCAGGTCATGAAAGCGGCAATGGGCATTCTTTACATCTGGGGGAAAAAAGACCTAATCTCTACATATAGAAAGGCTTCTTCAAAGTAGGAGTTGTGAAAATGGGGAGTAGACTTCCTGGAGAACTAATTCTGGCCAGCTCAGTAGATTGTTTAAAAAAAGAGATAGATGCATTCCTAAATGCACAAAATATAACTGGATTATGACTATACATATAGTTATATAACATATAACTATATGTATAGGTCATAACACCTGGGATTGTTGATCCAAATAATTTTTCTCCCTCCTGACCAAATTGGGCCAGGCTTTATAGTTTTTTTTTTTTTTTTGGGGGGGGAGGGGGGGTGGGGGGTGGTTTGGCTTCTTTTGTATCAACTGTGGTAATCATGGGTGTAGGATTCTGCATATGGAGATGTTCTACCTTTTCTTTTTTCCAACCTTATGCCCCGTACACACGATCGTTTTTAATGTCATTTTTTAAACCAACGTTTTTCTCCTCGTTTTTTTTCATGTTTCCTCTCAAGCCTGCCTTGCGTACACACCATCATTAAAAAAAACGATCAAGCAAAGCGCAGTGACGTTCAACACGTATGACGGCACTATAAAGGGGAAGTTCCGTTCGAATGACGCCACCCTTTGGGACGCTTTTGCTAATTCCGTGTTACCGCGTGTTAGTAAAAGTTTGGTGAGAGACGATTCGCGCTTTTCAGTCTTCGTGCTTTGAAGATCGTTTTCGGGAGTTCAGTTTGCGCCTGTGGGTTCGTATCTGTTTAGCACTGCTTGTAGTCAGTTCGTATCTGTTTATTCAGTGCGGCCTGCTCTGCACGTTCGTGTTTTTCAGCTTGTTCTTCATATGCCTTGCTGTTCTTCCGTGCGTTCTTCTAGTTCGTTCTGTTCAGCCGACCGTTATCTAGCCATGTTGCGGCTACGTACTCGTCGTAGAGTTCGTGCTGTAGTTGGTGCAGGGGTTCATGCTGTATCCCGACTCCATGCCATGAGCAGGGTCAGGAGGAGTTCATGGACCAAGAATTGGTTGCTCCAGCGGCACCAATTCTGTCACATGCCTTTGTTGCGGGAGATCAGGGAGAATAATCCTGATGATTTCAGGAATTTTCTCAGGATGTCTGACCCCGTATTTCAGCAGCTGTTGGCTTTGGTGTCCCCCTATATTACCAGGCAGGACACCGTTATGCGGGAAGCCATCAGTGCTGAGCAGAGGCTCATCGCCACGTTGCGATACCTGGCTACTGGGAGAAGCCTGCAGGACCTTAAGTTCTCCACAGGCATATCCCCCCAGGCTCTGGGGATCATTATACCAGAGACTTGTTCTGCCATCCTTCAAGTTTTGCAGGAGGACTATATTAAGGTAAATGTTCTTCTTCAAAAATTCACATTGTATGGTTTTTATTTTTGGATATTTTTAATTTGCTTTATTTGCAGTCCCTAATTCACATGATTCTTAGCTGCAGGGAATGTCTCCTTTCTCCCCATGTTTTATTATTTAAAGTTTGGGGTTTGAGGCCTACCTGTAAATTTGGCTTACCTAACCTCTCCAGCATGCTATCCTGGGGCCATACCTACCTTGCCTAGTCATTTCCATGTTTTTTATTCTATGTTCCATCGTAGTGCTTTACCCAAAACGCACCCTAAATTTTGCCTAGGAATGTTTCATTTTTGTTAACTTCAATACAGAGTGCTACAGCCTTCATGTGTGATATTCCCAACTCATCTTCAACCCCCCCCCCATAATTTTTTGGTTTGTTTGTTCTTTGTTGCTTCCAATTTTTTATGTTTTGAACAGTTTCTACCAATGTTGGCCATGAATGTGTGTATGAAATCAGCTTTCAATGTTTCTGGCTCCAAGTATTAATTTATTATTTCTTTAATTCCACAGTTCCCTTCTTCGCCACATGAATAGCAGAATGTGGCTTCCGAGTTTGCCCAGCGATGGAACTTTCCGAACTGTGGAGGAGCCATCGACGGCAAACATGTTCAGGTCGTCCCACCACCCCATTCGGGATCCTTTTATTATAATTATAAGGGGTTCCACAGCGTCGTGATGATGGCAGTGGTGTCGGCCACCTACGAGTTCCTCTATGTGGACGTTGGCAAGAATGGCAGGATGTCTGATGGAGGAGTTTTTGCCCAGACGGAGTTTGGGGAACGGCTCCTTTTGGATCTGCTGGCCTTGCCACCAGTGGAGCAGAATGTGGAGGGACTACCTTTTGTCTTTGTGGCGGATGAGGCGTTTGGCCTGGGACCCCATTTGATGAGGCCATTCCCGCAACGCACCCTCACCCCTGAGAGGAGGGTGTTCAATTATCGGCTGGCCAGAGCCAGAAGGGTGGTGGAAAATGCGTTTGGGATCATGGCCAGCCGATTTCGCCTCTTCCTTACCTCCATCCACCTTGCCCCATACAAATGGAACCATGTGGTTATGACGTGCTGTGTGCTGCATAATTTCCTAAGGGTGCATTCAACGAGTTATATATCTTTGAGTGGGCCTGAGGCCTCTTTAATCAATGCAGAAACTTTGGTGGCCCTGGAACATGGCCGTCCTGGCTTGACCCCCCCAACCGGACGTGAGGTCCGTAACCAATATGTGGACTATTTTATGGGTAGGGGGGCCATTGAAATGCCAGACAATCTTTAATAATTTTATACCAAAAAAATAAAACTTTTTCTTGAGTAAAGATTGGTTTGGATTTTTTATTGTATAATGTTTGATGTTTCTGGTAGGTTTACCTAGTGCACTTGTTTTGCCATGTGGATTAAACAATCTTAATTAGCCTTCATTGTCAGTGTAAACACCAAACATTGATTAGTTCACTCAGCACCACATTTACATAATGAAGCCACAATTATTTGTTATGTAAAAATACCTTAATTTCTTTTTTTAGGTGGGAAACTTCCTTAGAAATGTGGATGTTCCCTTAATTTCGGGTGTATTAAAACGCATGACCAGCCATGCATAAACAAACTATATTCGTCAAAATTTTGAAAAAGCTAAACATGTGCTAGTCATTAAAGGGTAAAATAACAAAAATACTTATAAAACTCTGCAAGTAAAACGTTATTTGGTGTAAAAACATTAGACACGCCCAAGCACAGCCATGATATTTTGGAGCCTTTCCTCCACCCGCTTTGTATTTGCCCTGATCTCTAGCAAGTCTCCCTTAATTTTTTCGAGGTCACGACAGCAGAACATCAGGTATTGGATCAGGATCTGGGCACTGTGATGTGTCAACTTATTGGGGTCTTCGGCCAGAACTGCACCTAAATGTAAAAAGAAATATGTAGGATAGAATATGTAGGCCTACATCTATTTAACATGCATGTGTCTGGTTTCTCTCTGACCTGTGGTGGTGCCACTTTCCACTTCCACAACATCACATTCCTCTCCATCCTGGGGTTCTGGGGGTATTGTTGTAGGTGTTGCAATTATCGTCTCATCTGAGGTAGCTTTTCGAATCCCTAGGGAGATTGAAATAAAAGGAATAGTTTCATTAGTAGCGACTCAATTTTGCTAAAATAAGAAACATGAAAAAATACTTTGTAATCATTCTTTTGAAGCATGCTCCATTTTAAATTTTACCCCCTGTGCCAACCGGGACAAATGATTGGATACATAGCCAAAACCAGAGCATATAGAGCATATACATTTTGAACACAAAGTTGACACATTGTAACACCCCAAAGTATCTACACAGGATCACCTGTGTGTGACACCCTCAAGCTTTTTGGCTTTAGGCCCACACTTGTACTACTGCGTTCAGATGTTTCATCAGCTGCTGAGCATTCACTCCCTTAACATTACCATGCATATCGTTTTTTCTAACGAACAAATGTCCTTTGGATTAGCACCCAAAAAATAAGTGAGGCCCAAATTTACTCCCCCAAATAAACCAAAATACATGGGTGTTCACACTGGATGATCCTAAAACATCGTTTGAGGAACTGTACGGAGAAAGAGGTTTAATACGTCCGTTTACTGTGCGGACGAACCTGAAAGATGGTATCTTTCAGTGTACTATATGAAAGTTAAAAATACACGACAGAATACAAGAAAATAATATGTACCATGGAAACTAAAAAAAAAATACTTACTTTTTACTATAACTTTCTTGATTCTTTTATATTGGTCGGCCTACCGCAACTTCAGATCTGACCATCATTTTCTGAGCTGTTCCTTCGTTCTGCACACCCCGAATTTTTTGTGAAGACTTTTGACCACTTTGCCCATAATTCTGGACTTGACCAGATTAGGCCTTTTATACGGACCATGCTTGGCATCATAATCCTCCTTCTTTAAAATGGCGACCATCTCCACCATTTCCTCGAATGACATGTTGGATGCCTTATATCTCCTGGGTCTTGATTTGGGCTCCTCTGGAATTTCATCCTCTGTAGAGGTAATCTCAGCCACCTGTGTCTCCGCCATGTTTTGTTCAGCACTACGAGCGAGAAGGGGCGGGGAAAGTACAATATCGAACGTCAGGGGCGGGGTAAGCATGCGGAGTTTCACGCATGCGCTGTGTATATCAAGTGAAGATCCATGTCTGGGAAATACGTTCATTTGTCGGGAGAGGGAGTTAGCAACGAATGTCGTGACGAAGGTACCTAACAATTTTACTTTTTGAGGTTCATCAGGCGAGGAGATTTGTGTGCTCAAAATATGTAGACAATGCACAGTTGAGGAATGTTGCCTGAAATATATATTTTTTTTGGTTTCTCGCTTTTACAGATATCATGAATACTTTTAAAAACCCAGACTTCATGGGGGAGTTCATCGACAAATGGCAAGAGCTCCCTATATTATGGCAAACAAAAAGTGGCGCTAATAAAAATAAAGACGCCAGGAAAGCAGCACTGGAGAGCCTGCTTGCATTTGTGCAAACAAAGATACCCACAACAACTCTCCAAGATGTCAAAACCAAAATTGCGACCATCAGAGGGACATACAGGACCCAGAGGACTATGGTCCTGAGGTCCCAGAGGTCAGGTGCACCAGCAGATAAGGTTTATAAACCCAGTCTGTGGTACTACAGTAAGCTTGCTTTTCTGGATGACCAGCTGGAAGTGCGGGAATCTCTCTCCACCCTTCCCCCCAGAGGTCAATCCAGCCTTCCTTGTACCCAACCCTCCAGCCTTCCCTGCAGCCAGTCCTCCAGCCTTCCTGTCAACCCTGCTCTGGCTTCCTCTGAGGATCAAGATCGGGGCCTTGAGGAGGCAGATTTGGAGATATGGAGCCAGGTAAAGTATTGATATCTATATTTATATCTTACAAAATTGTAGAATTTAAATAGATGTTAGTATTGTTAAAGGTATGTACACTTCTACCAATAAAGTTTGTGAAGAGCAAGATACAGTAGTGGCCTAATTTTATGTGCACAAGACAACAAAACCAGGATGCGGAATCAATGAAAATGACATAACTTTTGGCATTGATTTCAACAATGTCTAGAGGTGAACAATGTCTGTGAATGATGATGTGGCAAAATAAATAATGTCCCTTTCTTTTTTTACAGCCAGAGCAGAGCCAGGAAGAGGGTGATGTTGGGGATCAGGAGGAGGCAGGGCCCAGTGGCACCCAGGAGGAGGCTGGGCCCAGTGGCACCCAGGAGGAGGCTTGGCCCAGCACAAGAGCCCAGATGCCTCCCCTGGTAGTTAAACCATGAGGGCCAAGGAGAGGTAGGCAGGTGGAGGAGGAAACCAGGGCCTTCCTCAGAGAGGCAACAGCGGCCCTCAGAGAGGCACCCTCTGTTGATGAGGGATTTGCCGCAGTCCTCGCCCACAAACTAGGGCAAATGGAGTTGCGGCAAAAAATTTACAGTGAGACCCTGCTATTGAAAGTCATCAATAAGGGTGTGCTGGGTGAACTCACTAGGTACACGGACATAACGGAGGTTGTCCCTACTCCTCCACCTCCTCCTCCTCCTCCTACTACTCCTCCTGCCACAACCTCTCCTCCTGATCCCCAGCCTCCAAGGAAGAAACCAACCAAGGCTGCAGAGAAGGCTGGAGAGAAGGCTACAAGGAAGAGGAGAAAATAATGCCTGCTGTAGTACCACAGACTGGGGACATATAGGACTTATCTGCTGTGGCTCCTGACCTCTGGGAGCTCAAGACAAGATTGGGCTCATTTTTTGGGGGGATCTAATCTCTATTTTGGTTTGGACATCTTGGATGGTTGTTGTGGGGTCAAAGGGATGCACAAATGCAAGCAGGCTCTCCAGTGCTGCCTTCCACTTTAATTTGTTAATGTTCTGAAATAAAAAAAAATTTAGTACCCTTAAAAAACTTGACTATGTGATTTGTGTTTCAAAAGAGAGCTTGCTAGGGAGCAGGCAGGGACATCTCAAATTATAATATTGTTATTATCAGGGGACACAAACCTCCCTGAGGCCAAATGAGACACATTTGGAAGGTTGTTGTGGTAACTTTACACAAGAATAATTTAAGCCAAAATAATAAAAAAAAGGCCACAAAAAAAAAACACAATAGTAAAATATAATTTAAATAAAAAAGGAGAATTACATTATTTTATTATTATTAGTATTATTTAGGAGGGAGGTGCGGCTTATAAATAATATTTTACAATCATTAGAGCAATTTGGAATTACTTTAGAAACAAGTTTGGCATAACTCTCAATGTGATTATCAAAAGAGGGTAATTTTAAAGCATTATCAAAAGAAGAACGGAATGCGCAGCATTAAAACGATGCTATTAATTCCACCGTGACGAATGCGCCATCTCCATTTCCAACATTAGCTTTACCAAAACAAGCGCTCCCGTCTCATAGTTGCTTCTGAGCATGCGCGTTTTTTTTCACGTCGTGAAAGCATACACACTATCGTTTTTCACGTCGTTAAAAAAAACAACATGAAAAACGACGTGAAAAAAGAGAGCATGTCCGGAATTTTTAATGGCCGTTTTTCACGTCGTTAAAAATGCTCTGGAGCATACACACGATCATTTTTCAGGGCCATTTTTTAAAATGGCAGTTTTAACGGCATGAAAAACGATCGTGTGTACGGGGCATTATGTATCTCTAAAATGTTCAAGTTCTCTTTAAAGCCCAATCAAACCTCTTTTATTATATTGATAAAATACAATGAATATAGCCAGCACCTGCTGTAGCTCTTGCTACTTACACTTAAGAACCACTGAGGGTCGATACGCGTGAGCCTGGAGGATTGTGTGTTGTATTACCTCAAGTAAATAAAGTAGAGCTTCGGCAGGTGCCAGCCATATTCCTTCATTTACATGTGTTGGAGCTGACAGGAACTTTGCTTTACACCGCACTTGCAGACATCGATACCTGGCACAGATGAGCAGTAGCTTGTTGTATACTTGGAATAATGTAATTCAGCCAGACTCCTTATACAGTAATGAATTAGCTTTTTTTTTAGCTCTTTTCAGTTAAGTGGTCCATTAAGGCTTGCAAAACCCTGTGCTAGCTGTATTAGAAGAGTCTCAGGCCTCGTACACACGGCCGAGATTCTCGTCGAAAAAAACATGTCGTTTTTTTCGACGAGATTCTTGGACAAGAAACTTGTCCCGGCCGAGTGTACAGACGCTCGATTCAAAGAACCCGCGGTTCTTTGAATGGAGCGTACGCGGTGACGTCATCGACTACGACAAGCATGCGCTCGTCACATTCGATGCCGTCGCCGCCATCTTGGTATACCCTACATATGCCTAGGAAGCTACCGCGCATGCGTCAAATTCATTTTGAACATGCGCGGGCTTCCGGGAGGACAGGTAAGTGTACACACACTCACTTTTCTCGTCGAGAAACATGCCGACGAGAATCTCGACGAGAAAATAGAGAGCAGGATCTCTATTTTCTCGTTGAGATTCTTGTCGCTTTTCTTGACGAGAAACCATACACACGAACGAATTTCTCGGCAAAAAATCTCTGCCAGCAAGTTTCTTGCTGGTTTTTGCTTCACACACCAACAAAAACCCAGAATTCTCACGTCCCCCTAAACATTGTTGTAATCAACAGCTCTACTCATGTAGCAAGCACAAATGTTGATTAGAGCAGTGTTTAGTGGGGCAAGTCTGACCACAGGAGAACTTGTGTTTGAGAGACACATTGTTTTAACCCATGCTGCACCAAAAAAAAAAAAAAGACATTCCTATTACTACATATGGAGCCTAGTCACATTACAGTAATAAATCAAGCTTAATTAATTGGGCATTAAAGATATAGCCAGTCAGTCATAAAAAAATAGTATTTTTTTTAAATCCTTTTCTCTGAGTTCATGGACTGACACAGCTTCCTATTGACAAGTGGGTATTACCCTATCTTTAGGAGTGACTAGGCAGAAAAACTTGGAAAAAGTGTTACATCACACCTTCTACAGCACTGCCCAGGGGGTGGACCCTCTGGGTATAATCCCTCTCTCTGCACCTTGCAGATGAGTTTGTCAAAAAACAGTACACACATAAAACGAGGGGTGGGTGCTGTGTCAGTCCATGAACTCAGAGAAAAGGATTTTACGGTGAGTAAAAAATCCTATTTACTCTTTCGTTCATGGACTGACAGCTTCCTATTGACAAGTGGGACGTCCCAAAGCAGTGTCAAAAACGAGGGGTGGGAACAGCATTAAAACAACTTCACCCCAAAACAAAACAGAGCTCCTCAACAGAGGAGTTGCAACTCTAAACCGCCGCAATACCCAAAGAAGCGTCCGAAGATGCACACACATCAACTTGTAAAGTTTAGTGAAAGTGTGAACGGATGAGCAGGTCGCCGCCTTACACACCTGGTGAAATAGACGCTAGATGCTCGGGCAGCGTCCAAAAAATACAAAGTCGTCTCCTAGGATTCGACAGATGAAGACACAAGGATGGTAGTACAATGTCGTCCTTGAGATGAAAGGTCGAAGACCCTAGGAAGAAAAGAAGGCTGCGGTCGCAGCACCACCTATCCTTGTGGAAGATCAGATAAGGAGACTTGTATGACAAGGCTGCCGGCTCAGAAAACCGTCTTAACTGACGTAAACCAAGAGGCACCTTGCCCTGGTCGAATGCGCCGGGAAAGTGAGGCGCCTGACCCTTCATGGCGTAAGCCTGATCACGATCTGTCAGATCCACCTAGAGATGGTGGCCGACAAGACCGCTGGGCCCTACTTGGGACCAGCCACCGAAACAAACAGTGAGTCTGGACTCCGGAACTTAGCAGTACCAGACAAGCATTCTCTCAGAGTTTGGGCAACGTCCAAGGAATGCAACGTCGTGTCCTTAGGATTTGATGGATGAGCACACAAGGATGGCAGTACATGTCTTCCTTGAGATGGAAGGTCGAAACATGACCTTAGGAAGAAAAGAAGACTGCGGACGCAGCACCACCCTATACTTGTGGAAGATCAGATAGGGAGGCTTGTATGACAAGTCTGCCTGCTCAGAAACCTCTCTTACTGGCATAACAGCCACCAAAAGGACCACTTTCTGAGAAAGTGTCAACAAGGGAATCTTCCTGATGTTCTCAAACGGTGGTTTCTGAGGCACTTAGAGGCCATGCCGTTAAAGCTATTGACTGCAAGCAGGATGGCATATGGGACCGTAGTGGTAGACGCCAAAAAGACATCTGCTACACAAGCCCCACGGAGGTAGTGGAGGGTGGCCCAGAGGGGCCGCCTGCCGAACCCACTGTACAAACATTCTCACTAGAGATTGAGCCACCAGGGGTCATTTGAAAAAGACAGCCAGGGCAGATACCTGACCCCTAATTGTACTTAAAGTAACATTTTTGGCCCGTTCCCTGCTGAGAACAGCAGGACTCTGGAACCAAATAAGTACGCGGATGCCACCTCATTTCCTCACAAATGGATATGCAGGTCTTCCAAGTGCGATGGTAATCTTCCTAGGGGATGATTTCCGAGCACTCCTCATGGTAGAGATCACCAAGTCTGACAGGCCCCCGGTCTGTTAGCACCTGGCTCTCAAGCCATGCCGTTAAGCCAGTGGCTGTAAAAAAAACAGGATGGCGTATAGGACCTTGCGACAGCAGGTCCTTTTTAGCGGTAGATGTCAAAAGGCATCTGCTACCAGACGCACTAGATCGGCGTACCAAGGACGCTGAGGCCAATTCAGAGCAATTGGAACCACTGTAATCCTCTCTGCCTCCAGTCGGTGAAGCAGATGAGGAAGGAGCTTCCGAGGAGGAAAGGCATAGATTAGCCGGTACCAACTCCACAGTGCCATCAACGCATCTGTCGTGTTTGCCCATGGGTCTCTTGACCTGGCCACAAACCTCAATACCTTCTGATTGAGTCGAGAAGCCAGGAGATCTACGACTGGCGTGCTTCCCCTCTGGTAAGGGAGCCCCCTTAGGAGGTGAGCGACCTCCGATGCTGCAGCAGAGCTGCTTGTTCCTCCCTGATGATTGACATACGCCACCACTGTGGTGTTTGTCCGACTGGATTCTGACTGGACGCCCTTGTAGCCTCTGAAACCATGTGGAGAGGCAAAGTCAGATCGCCCGGATTTCAGGCCAATGATCTGCAATGGGATTCCTCCGGAGTCCAGCGACCCAGGTTGAGTGAGCTCCTCAGACTCCTCTGCAACCGGGAAGACAGGCGTTCACCGTGACCACCATCCAGTAAAAGGTAAGGAACAACTTCCCAGACAGAAATGCCGGTGATGTCGGCCACCAACTAGGGAGGTCCTGATTAGAAGGCTCACCCGGATTTTGATAATCCAGGGATGAAGGGCACTTGACCCTTCAGGACAGAGTTACCTCTGTAACACTCGCATGTGAAATAGTGCTTCTGGTACCACCTCGAAGGAGGCTACCATGAGGCCCAGGACTCAACCTGCAAAAGTGGCGTGACAACCCATCTTTGGGATGTCAACTGCCGCACCGCAGCCCGAAGGGTCTGCAACTTTCCCCTAGGGAGAAAAAAACTTACGCCTCTGAGGAGTCCAGAATCAACCCTAGACACACTAGGAGTAGGGACGGTACCAATACTGACTTCTGAGTGTTCAGCACCCCACCAGTATCAGAGGGTATGACAGGTTATAGACACGCTTACTTCTAAATTTAAGTCTGAAGTGACCCTCAGAAGATCGTCCAAGTTGCCCATGATAGCGAAGCCACGCTGTCTTAGTAGGGCCAGAATCGGGGCAAGCACCTTGGTGAACACCCTTGGTGCCGATGCCAGGCGAAAGGGGTGAGCCACCATTGGTAGTGGTCTTCCTCAGCCACCAACGCAGACATCTCTGTTCCCATGCCTCACTGTGTCCATGACTAGACTGACGTTTAACATGGGAGTCTATGGAAGGGGCGCCCGGCTTTGAAAAATCGGTGCTCCCCGGCCGTAGGTCCTCCAGACAACAAACTTTGCACACTTGTAGAGGAAGAGTGGGGCCAAGTTTGGGGTCCAGGGGACCTACGGCCGGCCAGTACCGTGTCCCCAAAGTCCGGGAGATCAGGCGCATAAAGGTGACTCGAGTATAAGCCGAGGGGGGGCATTTTCAGCACAAAAAAAAGTGCTGAAAAACTCGGCTTATACTCGAGTATATACGGTAATAAAATATTTACAAAAATGTGAGACGTGTATTCACTTTTGTGAGATACTGTAGATATATGAAGGGCAGTTTACTTGTTACCTGGAGCTGCTTTTTATCAACTTTTATTTTTCCGTATGGTAGCTTTTCACTTTTGAACTGCTTACCAACAATTTTATATAATCTTCTTAGAAGAGAATTAGTTTTTGCCTATTAAGGCTTGATGTTACAATTTTTTTATAGAATTAAAATCATGTAGACACTTAAAAATACAATTACTCTTTAATGCAAACAAAAAGAAAAAAAAAACTTGGCTGTGATAGAAACATCAATTTACAAAATATGTTATAGACATCTCACACAGGATCTTGTGGAGTTAAACATCAAAATGCGACCTGTACAATGGTCGTAACAGAACAAGTCTCATTAAAAAAAGGAAGAGATGATAACATTCATCAGGCTGTATTAATGGTCGATAGAGGCTGAACCAAGCAAAGATTCTCAGCAGTGGTTCGCTCTTTCCTCTGCTCCTACTTTGATTGATCAGAAGAAAAAAAGGTACAGAGGATAAAAGCATAAAGTCAGGAAACAGCAGATATTTTCATCCACTCTGTTTTGTATGCAGCCAAATCTGCTGATCTACACAGCAAAAGATTAAACAGAACAAATGTGGAAAATGAAAAAAAATTATTTATAAAGCATGTTAGAAACATAATATTATATATTATAATATAATACCTCGCACAATAGTGTCAGACCATGCGTAAAGCCTAATGCCGTGTACACACGATCGATTTTCTCGACGGTGAAAACACAGTCGAGAAAATCGACGGGAAAAACGAGGAACGGCTTGGTCCCCTACACACGGCCGGTTTTCCTGACATTTTTTCTCTTGGTCGAGAAAAACGACCGTGTGTAGGCTCCCTGGCAGTGTTTCCCTATGGGAAAACTGCCGCGGAAAAAAATGCAGTGAATCACGACGAGAAAAATTAGAGCATGTTCTAATTTTTCTCATCGTGATTCATGCCGTTTTTCTCGTTGGGAAAAATTATGAAAAGCCCACACACGGTCGTTTTTCTCGACAAAGAGGAAAAATTGGATTTTTCCCGATGAGAAAAATGGTCGTGTGTACGCGGCATGAGAGTTTAGTGTGAATTTTACACTGTTAGACCTTGGGAGAGATAGTATAGTCCGAGTATATGCTAATCCTATTGACTAAAAAATTCCAACTCCTGGAAAACAATAGGAGAGGGTATTTCCAGGTTACGTGAGATGGGTTGTATAACCGGATTAAATATGTTTCTAGTATAGATGGGTCAAGATGGATGGGTTAAGATAGTTTCTCTTTGAATTCCTCACTGGTTTAAATCTTTACCTAATGTTTCAGTTTGCACCGCTATGGATTTGCTTTATAGGTTGTCACACATTTGTTTGATTTTGCTTTATAGACTCACCACACTGTGTATTATGTATTAGGCCCCCGACCCTCTAGTACTGCTACTATTCGAAGGGACTGGGTTCACTCCTACCATGCTTATGAGCACTCCTGGGTTGGTTTAGTTTTTTGTGTATTCTTATGCGGAGCTCTCTGCTTAGTTTTAACTATAGGCTTTGGCGCTTCTCCCATTGGGGTTGCGAGACTTCCTGCTAGCGTAGTATTGATTTCACTTTTTTAGATTTAATAGTATCCAATATGGCTCGGTGTGGACTTGGCCCCCTTGTTCGGGTCAATGTTTCTAATTAGGGATGAGCTTCGTGTTCGAGTCGAACATACGTTCGACTCGAACATTGGCTGTTCGATCGTTCGACGAAGATCGAACGATTTGGGCCGTTCGCGCCAAATTCGAGTGACGCGAACGGCCCACAATGCACTACGCCATCGCAGTGTCATCCAGGCGCTGTGATTGGCCAAGCATGCACTGTGACCCCGCATGCTTGGCCAATCACAGCGCCGGCAGCGAGGAGAGCAATGATTGGCCACAGGCAGGATGCCTGTGGCCAATTATTGCTGAGGGTGTTTAGTACACGCCCCACACTATAAAAGGCCGCCAGCACGGCGGCCTAGTGTAGTGTGTTCCGGAGCAGGGATAGAGTAGCATAGGCAGGGACAGTGACTGTTATTTCTTTCTTGCTTAACCTGGATTCCTTTAGTTTAGGGAAAGAGAAGGATAGGTAGGGAGAGTGTCAGTGTGTTTTGTGCTTCTGCTATAGTGTGCTTAAAAAAAACATTTATTCTAGGGACAGAAAACTCTAGGTAGGGACAGTGTCAGTTTCTTTCACTCTGCAAGTCCTTGTTTCCAGGGACCTGTAAGGACAGTGAGTTAATTGTCCTTGTGCTATATTGTGCTTAAAAAAAACATTTATTCTAGGGACAGAAAACTCTAGGTAGGGACAGTGTCAGTTTCTTTCACTCTGCAAGTCCTTGTTTCCAGGGACCTGTAAGGACAGTGAGTTAATTGTCCTTGTGCTATATTGTGATTAAAAAAAACATTTATTCTAGGGACAGAAAACTCTAGGTAGGGACAGTGTCAGTTTCTTTCACTCTGCAAGTCCTTGTTTCCAGGGACCTGTAAGGACAGTGAGTTAATTTTCCTTGTGCTATATTGTGATTAAAAAAAACATTTTTTCTAGGGACAGAAAACTGTAGGTAGGGAGAGTGTTTTTTTTCTTTCACTCTGCAAGTCCTTGTTTCCAGGGACCTGTAAGGACAGTGAGTTAATTGTCCTTGTGCTATATTGTGCTTAAAAAAAACATTTATTCTAGGGACAGAAAACTCTAGGTAGGGACAGTGTCAGTTTCTTTCACTCTGCAAGTCCTTGTTTCCAGGGACCTGTAAGGACAGTGAGTTAATTTTCCTTGTGCTATATTGTGATTAAAAAAAACATTTATTCTAGGGACAGAAAACTCTAGGTAGGGACAGTGTCAGTTTCTTTCACTCTGCAAGTCCTTGTTTCCAGGGACCTGTAAGGACAGTGAGTTAATTTTCCTTGTGCTATATTGTGATTAAAAAAAACATTTATTCTAGGGACAGAAAACTCTAGGTAGGGACAGTGTCAGTTTCTTTCACTCTGCAAGTCCTTGTTTCCAGGGACCTGTAAGGACAGTGAGTTAATTTTCCTTGTGCTATATTGTGATTAAAAAAAACATTTATTCTAGGGACAGAAAACTCTAGGTAGGGACAGTGTCAGTTTCTTTCACTCTGCAAGTCCTTGTTTCCAGGGACCTGTAAGGACAGTGAGTTAATTTTCCTTGTGCTATATTGTGCTTAAAAAAAACATTTATTCTAGGGACAGAAAACTCTAGGTAGGGACAGTGTCAGTTTCTTTCACTCTGCAAGTCCTTGTTTCCAGGGACCTGTAAGGACAGTGAGTTAATTGTCCTTGTGCTATATTGTGATTAAAAAAAACATTTATTCTAGGGACAGAAAACTCTAGGTAGGGACAGTGTCAGTTTCTTTCACTCTGCAAGTCCTTGTTTCCAGGGACCTGTAAGGACAGTGAGTTAATTTTCCTTGTGCTATATTGTGATTAAAAAAAACATTTTTTCTAGGGACAGAAAACTGTAGGTAGGGAGAGTGTTTTTTTTCTTTCACTCTGCAAGTCCTTGTTTCCAGGGACCTGTAAGGACAGTGAGTTAATTGTCCTTGTGCTATATTGTGCTTAAAAAAAACATTTATTCTAGGGACAGAAAACTCTAGGTAGGGACAGTGTCAGTTTCTTTCACTCTGCAAGTCCTTGTTTCCAGGGACCTGTAAGGACAGTGAGTTAATTTTCCTTGTGCTATATTGTGATTAAAAAAAACATTTATTCTAGGGACAGAAAACTCTAGGTAGGGACAGTGTCAGTTTCTTTCACTCTGCAAGTCCTTGTTTCCAGGGACCTGTAAGGACAGTGAGTTAATTTTCCTTGTGCTATATTGTGATTAAAAAAAACATTTTTTCTAGGGACAGAAAACTGTAGGTAGGGAGAGTGTTTTTTTTCTTTCACTCTGCAAGTCCTTGTTTCCAGGGACCTGTAAGGACAGTGAGTTAATTGTCCTTGTGCTATATTGTGCTTAAAAAAAACATTTTTTCTAGGGACAGAAAACTGTAGGTAGGGAGAGTGTTTTTTTTCTTTCACTCTGCAAGTCCTTGTTTCCAGGGACCTGTAAGGACAGTGAGTTAATTGTCCTTGTGCTATATTGTGCTTAAAAAAAACATTTATTCTAGGGACAGAAAACTCTAGGTAGGGACAGTGTCAGTTTCTTTCACTCTGCAAGTCCTTGTTTCCAGGGACCTGTAAGGACAGTGAGTTAATTTTCCTTGTGCTATATTGTGATTAAAAAAAACATTTATTCTAGGGACAGAAAACTCTAGGTAGGGACAGTGTCAGTTTCTTTCACTCTGCAAGTCCTTGTTTCCAGGGACCTGTAAGGACAGTGAGTTAATTTTCCTTGTGCTATATTGTGATTAAAAAAAACATTTATTCTAGGGACAGAAAACTCTAGGTAGGGACAGTGTCAGTTTCTTTCACTCTGCAAGTCCTTGTTTCCAGGGACCTGTAAGGACAGTGAGTTAATTTTCCTTGTGCTATATTGTGATTAAAAAAAACATTTTTTCTAGGGACAGAAAACTGTAGGTAGGGAGAGTGTTTTTTTTCTTTCACTCTGCAAGTCCTTGTTTCCAGGGACCTGTAAGGACAGTGAGTTAATTGTCCTTGTGCTATATTGTGCTTAAAAAAACATTTATTCTAGGGACAGAAAACTCTAGGTAGGGACAGTGTCAGTTTCTTTCACTCTGCAAGTCCTTGTTTCCAGGGACCTGTAAGGACAGTGAGTTAATTGTCCTTGTGCTATATTGTGATTAAAAAAAACATTTATTCTAGGGACAGAAAACTCTAGGTAGGGACAGTGTCAGTTTCTTTCACTCTGCAAGTCCTTGTTTCCAGGGACCTGTAAGGACAGTGAGTTAATTTTCCTTGTGCTATATTGTGATTAAAAAAAACATTTTTTCTAGGGACAGAAAACTGTAGGTAGGGAGAGTGTTTTTTTTCTTTCACTCTGCAAGTCCTTGTTTCCAGGGACCTGTAAGGACAGTGAGTTAATTGTCCTTGTGCTATATTGTGCTTAAAAAAAACATTTATTCTAGGGACAGAAAACTCTAGGTAGGGACAGTGTCAGTTTCTTTCACTCTGCAAGTCCTTGTTTCCAGGGACCTGTAAGGACAGTGAGTTAATTTTCCTTGTGCTATATTGTGATTAAAAAAAACATTTATTCTAGGGACAGAAAACTCTAGGTAGGGACAGTGTCAGTTTCTTTCACTCTGCAAGTCCTTGTTTCCAGGGACCTGTAAGGACAGTGAGTTAATTTTCCTTGTGCTATATTGTGATTAAAAAAAACATTTATTCTAGGGACAGAAAACTCTAGGTAGGGACAGTGTCAGTTTCTTTCACTCTGCAAGTCCTTGTTTCCAGGGACCTGTAAGGACAGTGAGTTAATTTTCCTTGTGCTATATTGTGATTAAAAAAAACATTTATTCTAGGGACAGAAAACTCTAGGTAGGGACAGTGTCAGTTTCTTTCACTCTGCAAGTCCTTGTTTCCAGGGACCTGTAAGGACAGTGAGTTAATTTTCCTTGTGCTATATTGTGATTAAAAAAAACATTTTTTCTAGGGACAGAAAACTGTAGGTAGGGAGAGTGTTTTTTTTCTTTCACTCTGCAAGTCCTTGTTTCCAGGGACCTGTAAGGACAGTGAGTTAATTGTCCTTGTGCTATATTGTGCTTAAAAAAAACATTTTTTCTAGGGACAGAAAACTGTAGGTAGGGAGAGTGTTTTTTTTCTTTCACTCTGCAAGTCCTTGTTTCCAGGGACCTGTAAGGACAGTGAGTTAATTGTCCTTGTGCTATATTGTGCTTAAAAAAAACATTTATTCTAGGGACAGAAAACTCTAGGTAGGGACAGTGTCAGTTTCTTTCACTCTGCAAGTCCTTGTTTCCAGGGACCTGTAAGGACAGTGAGTTAATTTTCCTTGTGCTATATTGTGATTAAAAAAAACATTTATTCTAGGGACAGAAAACTCTAGGTAGGGACAGTGTCAGTTTCTTTCACTCTGCAAGTCCTTGTTTCCAGGGACCTGTAAGGACAGTGAGTTAATTTTCCTTGTGCTATATTGTGATTAAAAAAAACATTTATTCTAGGGACAGAAAACTCTAGGTAGGGACAGTGTCAGTTTCTTTCACTCTGCAAGTCCTTGTTTCCAGGGACCTGTAAGGACAGTGAGTTAATTTTCCTTGTGCTATATTGTGATTAAAAAAAACATTTTTTCTAGGGACAGAAAACTGTAGGTAGGGAGAGTGTTTTTTTTCTTTCACTCTGCAAGTCCTTGTTTCCAGGGACCTGTAAGGACAGTGAGTTAATTGTCCTTGTGCTATATTGTGCTTAAAAAAAACATTTATTCTAGGGACAGAAAACTCTAGGTAGGGACAGTGTCAGTTTCTTTCACTCTGCAAGTCCTTGTTTCCAGGGACCTGTAAGGACAGTGAGTTAATTTTCCTTGTGCTATATTGTGATTAAAAAAAACATTTATTCTAGGGACAGAAAACTCTAGGTAGGGACAGTGTCAGTTTCTTTCACTCTGCAAGTCCTTGTTTCCAGGGACCTGTAAGGACAGTGAGTTAATTTTCCTTGTGCTATATTGTGATTAAAAAAAACATTTATTCTAGGGACAGAAAACTCTAGGTAGGGACAGTGTCAGTTTCTTTCACTCTGCAAGTCCTTGTTTCCAGGGACCTGTAAGGACAGTGAGTTAATTTTCCTTGTGCTATATTGTGATTAAAAAAAACATTTATTCTAGGGACAGAAAACTCTAGGTAGGGACAGTGTCAGTTTCTTTCACTCTGCAAGTCCTTGTTTCCAGGGACCTGTAAGGACAGTGAGTTAATTTTCCTTGTGCTATATTGTGCTTAAAAAAAACATTTATTCTAGGGACAGAAAACTCTAGGTAGGGACAGTGTCAGTTTCTTTCACTCTGCAAGTCCTTGTTTCCAGGGACCTGGAGAGACATTGAGTGAATTGTCCTTGTGCTATATTGTGCTTAAAAAAAACATTTATTCTAGGGACAGAAAACTCTAGGTAGGGACAGTGTCAGTTTCTTTCACTGTGAAAGTCCTTGTTTCAAGGGACAGAGAAGGACACCTGAAGGTAGCCCTTATTGCTTTTTTCCCATCTCCCTGCAGGCCATCTATTAGAATGTCTGGAAGGCAAACAAGGAGAGGCAGACAGTCAGGAGGCAATAAAAGAGGGCAAGCAGGCTCTGTGTCTGGGGGCAACAGTGCTGGTCGTGGACGCGGTGCATTGTCATCAGCACATGGCCATGGGACACGCTTGTCCTTCTTTTCGGCAGCTGGACATGTTGAGCCACATCATGCCGAAGACTTGGTAGAGTGGATGACCAAGCCCTCCTCCTCCTCCTCATCCTCTCTCACCCAGGCTCAGGGTACTGGAAAAGCAGCTGCCAAAGCGTCGTCTTCCCTGGTATCAATGTCAGACAAATCATCAGTCACTCCTTCCCTAGACCCACCATGTCCTCCTCCTGAGGAGTCCCCCGAACTGTTTCAGCACAGTGTTGGGTACATGCTCCAGGAGGATGCCCAGCGTTTCGAAGGGTCTGATGATGAAACCCAGCTAGAGGAAGGCAGTAGCGTGAGAGCAGACAGAGGGGATGCTCAAGAAGGACACCAATCTGGCAGTCATGTTCCAGCAGCTGCAGCATACTGCCAGATTGGCTCCAGTGATGAGGAGGGAGGGGATGATGAGGTCAATGACTCCACGTGGGTGCCTAATAGGAGAGAGGAGGAGGAGGAGGATGAGGAGGAGGCACATCTCCAACGAGGCAGGATGCCCTTTGGTGGCCAGCGTAAGGGCAGTACACCGACGGAATCACACCGCAGAGCTCCGCCTGTGCAGGGCGCTGCCTCTGCCCGTCATTCAAAAAGTTCTTTGGTGTGGGCCTTTTTTGAGGCTAGTGCATCAGATCGCACAGCTGCTGTTTGCAACATATGTCTCAAGCGTATATCGCGTGGCCAAAACATCAGCCGCTTGGGTACCACATGCCTGACCAGACATATGTTGACCTGCCATGCAGCTCGTTGGCAAGCCTACCTCAAAGACCCACACCAAAGAACAAAGCGGACCTCTCCTTGCACCGCATCAGCTGGGATCTCCAACCCCACTATAACTTCAGTCCTCTCTGAAACATGCACTGAGAGGAATGAAGGTGTAGAATTAGGTGTGTCACAGCCAAGTACTTGCGCCCACTCTGCTAGCAGTACACCGACGTCCGATTCTAGCAGGCAAATTTCCCTGCCCCAGCTGCTGGACCGTCGAAAGAAGTTCACTCCCAGCCATCCACATGGCCAGCGGTTGAATGCTAGCTTGGCTAAATTGCTAGCGCTTCAACTGCTGCCTTTTCAGTTGGTAGACTCGGCCCCCTTCCGTGAGTTTGTGCAATGTGCGGTTCCTCAGTGGCAGGTTCCCAAACGCCACTTTTTCTCACGGAAGGCTATTCCGGCTCTCTACCGGCATGTGGAAGGCAATGTCTTGGCCTCGCTGGACAGGGCGGTCAGCGGTAAGGTGCATATTACCGCTGACTCATGGTCCAGCAGGCATGGACAGGGACGTTACCTTTCTTTCACGGCCCATTGGGTCACTCTTTTGGCAGCTGGGAAGGATTCAGGACAAGGTGCAGTAGTGTTGGAGGTTGTCCCACCGCCACGCCTCCAAAATGCTACTACTGGTTGTGACACACCTCTCTCCTCCACCCCCTCCTCTTCTTCTTCCTCCATGGCCTCTTCCTGTGGTTTGTCCTATGAACCAGCGGTGCTCCGTAGCCGTTCACGGGGCTACGCAAGTACGCAGGCAAAAAGATGCCATGCCGTGCTTGCGCTGGTGTGTTTGGGGGACAGAAGCCACACTGGGGCAGAGGTCCTGTCTGCTCTGCAGGGCCAGGCCGAGAGGTGGTTGACGCCACGCCAGCTTAAGCCAGGAATGGTGGTTTGCGACAATGGCACCAACCTCCTCTCCGCCCTCCGACAGGGACAACTGACCCATGTGCCCTGTGTGGCTCACGTCCTTAACCTGGTGGTGCAGCGCTTCTTGGGCAGGTACCCGGGCTTACAGGATGTCCTGAGGCAGGCCAGGAAAGTCTGTGTGCATTTCCGCAGATCTTATAATGCCAGTGCTCGCCTGGCTGAGCTGCAAAAGGAGTTGAACCTGCCCAAGAACCGCCTTATATGTGACATGCCCACCAGGTGGAACTCAACGTTGGCCATGCTGCAGCGGCTGCACACGCAGCAGAGGGCCATCAATGAGTACCTGTGCGACTACGGCACCAGGACAGGGTCAGGGGAGCTTGGTTTTTTTTCTCCACGCCAGTGGGGCATGATCAGGGATGCATGCACTGTCCTGGCACCATTTGAGGAGGCCACGAGGATGGTGAGCAGTGACAGTGCATGCATCAGTGACACTGTACCTCTTGTCCACCTGTTGGAGCACACGCTGCGTGGAATAATGGACAGGGCACTTGAGGCAGAACAGAGGCAGGAAGAGGAGGACTTCCTTGCCTCTCAAGGCCCCCTTTACCCAGACAGTGTTCCTTCTGTCCCACCCATCGCACAGGAAGAGGAGGAGGAGGAGGAGGAGGAGGAGGAGGATTGTGTCAGCATGGAGGTGGAGGCTGGCACTCAGCATCATCAGCAGCAGTCTTTTAGGGATGATTTACAGTCCCAAGAAACCAGTGGACTTGTACGTGGCTGGGAGGAGGTGGCTGCGGATCATGTCGTCCTTAGTGACCCAGAGGACTCCGGAGCGAATGCCTCAGCAAACCTACGCTGCATGGCCTCCCTGATCCTGCAAAGTCTGCGGAAGGATCCTCGTATTCTTCGGATCAAGGAGAGGGACCATTACTGGCTGGCCACTCTCCTTGATCCACGGTACAAGGGTAAGGTTGCGGACCTTATGTTACCGTCGCAGAGGGAGCAGAGGATGAGACAACTCCGGGAGGCCTTGCAGAAAGGTCTGTGCAACGCGTTCCCAGAGACTGGGAGGTTGCAAACTCCTGGTCCTGGACAACGAGTTGCTGAGGCTTCGGCCAGTCAAAGAAGGAGCGGTGGGGAAGGTGGCCGTCTGACCGATGCGTTCAGACAATTCTTTAGTCCGCAGCCCCAAAGTATGATCGGTTCCAGCAACCATCGCCAGCGTCTGATAAACATGGTGCAGGAATATCTAGGGGCAAGGTCAGACTTGGACACCTTCCCCACCGAAAATCCTCTGGCTTACTGGGTCTTGAGGATGGATCACTGGCCAGAGCTTGCACAGTATGCAATTGAGCTACTGGCCTGTCCTGCATCCAGCGTTCTTTCGGAACGCACATTCAGTGCTGCTGGAGGATTTGTCACGGATCACAGGGTGCGCCTGTCCACCGACTCGGTTGATCGACTGACTTTCATCAAGATGAACCAGTCTTGGATCACCACCAGCTACCACACACCTGATGCTGATATAACAGACTAATTGATTTTAAAATGTCACATCCCTTCAAGACTGATGCTGATGCTGAGTGCCTGTGCTGTTATGTTGACTGGCTATCCTCCTCCTCCGAGTCCTCAATGATACGATTGATGATGATAGCTTGGAAGATCATTTTTGTTTATGGGTGCCGCCACCAGTGCCTAACGCCCAATTTTTCAGCCCCTGTTTAACAGGGGCGTGTAATTACAATTTTTGAAGCAATACTTTGCAACAGGGCTCATTGCTGTGCTCCAAGTACAGTATCTGTGAGGAGTTGCAGTGTTGTGCCACCAGTGCCTAAGGCCCAATTTTTCAGCCCCTGTTTAACAGGGGCGTGTCATTACAATTTTTGAAGCAATACTTTGCAACAGGGCTCATTGCTGTGCTCCAAGTACAGTATCTGTGAAGGGTTGCAGTGTTGTGCCACCAGTGCCTAAGGCCCAATTTTTCAGCCCCTGTTCAACAGGGGCATGTAATTACAATTCTTGATCTAATAATTCACAGCAGGGCCCATTGCTGCACCCACCAAGAGTAACTGTCAGGGCTTACAGTGTTGTGGCACCAGCACCACCATCAAAGGCCCAATTTTTACTACCACTGTTCAACAATTATATGTAATTAAAATTCCTGATATAATAGTTGACAGCAGGGCGTTCCAGCACCAACCAAGAGTAACTGTGAGTGCTTACAGTGTTGTGCCAACACCAACAACTAAGGGGCCTATTTCTGCAGAGTATATACGGCAGGTCCCTACTTTCAAACATCCAACTTACAAACGACTCCTACTTGCAAACGCAAGAAGACAACAGGAAGTGAGAGGAAATCTACCACTAGGAAGGAAAATTCTCTCCTGTAAGAATAAATATGGGAGAAAGGTGTCTCCTCTGTACTGATGCTTTATCAGCAATCCTTGTTTCAAGAAAAACACCACATTTCAAAAACAGTTGTCATTAGGACGGAAAGTGAGGTGAAATGTTCTGAACAGGGGCACAGACAGCAAAACAAATGTTACAGGGGTGATAACCCTTACCTATGTTTTCCAAAAAGTTTAAAAATAGATTTTTGGTCTGGAGCTACACTTCAACAATGTACCTGTTCAAAATTACAAACAGATTCTACATAAGAACAAACCTACAGTCCCTGTCTTGTATGCACCGCCTGTATACGGCTGTTCAGAGTATATAGGGCCTTTTTTATTTTATGTGCGGGGTTCCCCTTAATATCCATACAAGACCCAAAGGGGCTGGTAATGGGCTGGGGTAGGGGGGGGGTCATGGGGTAGCTATGCCATTTTTCTTAAAGATTTTCATCCATATTACCGGGACCAGACATTACATTAAAGCCGCAAGCAGTTTTAAATGGCTTTTTTTTCCTTTAGAAGTGTCATTTTGTGCAGGGACAGTTCTAAACACGGGAAACACGTGGCACTTCACAGGCATACTTTAGACACCCCCCAGGTACGATATTTAAAGGAATATTTGACTTTTTTTTTTTCACTTTATGCATCATTAAAATGACTGCTCCCGGAAAACGACCGTTTTTAAAACTTATTTTTGCATTGATACATGTCCCCTGGTGCAGAACCCGGGTTCCCAAACCCTTTTTAGGACAATAACATGCATAATAGTTGTTATAATTAGCACTTTAGAATTCGAACGTTCGCATCCATTGTATTTAATAGGGTTCTAATGTTCGTTCGAACTTTCGGTCCGTTCGCGGGTTCTGGTGCGAACCGAACCCGGGGGTGTTCGGCTCATCACTATTTCTAATACACTTCCTCATCCATTGACAAACCTTCCTGCATCCTCCTTAACAGGGGTCTTTTAAATTGCAGGTCGGCAGTGGCTAATGCAGCTAATATCGCGGCCCTTATTATGGATGAGGATCTGGATTTTCTGTGTCTCACCGAGATTTGGCTTCAAGATTTTAAAGCCACTATCTTGGACGAGCTGGTCCCTCCCCAATATAAAATATTTAAATGTAACCAACCAACTGGCGGGGGGGGGGGTGGCGTAGCTGTGATTTTTAAAAAACATTTTTTAGCATCAGTTTCAGAGAATTGAACACTATTTACAAATCTTTTGAAAATTTAGTCTTTTCTTTTCAAGTAGCTAGCAAGCTCACTTACGGGTTTGCTCTGATTTATCGCCCCCCTGCGTTAAAACTTGATTTTGTTTTTGAATTTCTCAGTCTAGCCTCACAGATGTCCATTATGTTTAAAGGCTCCTGTATCTTGGGCGATCTGAACTTCTGGGCGGAGGATCTAAGTGATTCCCCCACCCAATCCCTTATCCAATAACTTTTGCTTTTGAGGTATAGGCAACATATGACCGCGGCTACCCACACTGCTGGTCATGTGCTGTATTGGCTCCTGTTCAGTGGATTGTCGGCAACCTGTGCACTGCCTAGGGAGTTGACCTGGTCGGATCACAGGTTTATTTCCTTTAGCCTGGCCCTACTGCAAGGGAAACCTCCACATATCCCAGATCGCTCTAGCCCTAAGGTTTTCTCAAGAAATCTATCAAAAGTCTGCCCAGACAGATTTGGAAACCTTGTGGCTAAGGGTATTAACCAGCCAATCTTTTTTGAGCTGGGCGACCCGGTAGAGAAGCTGAGTATTTTTCAGGAGTCGGTTGAAGTGGCCCTTGATGTGGTAGCACCCCGTAGGATGAGATCTAATCCCCGTCCCCTGAGCAAGAGAATGCAATGGTTTACCAAGGAGCTTAGGCTCCTCAAAAAGCGGGTTCGGTCCAGGGAGAGACGCTGGCGGAAGTTCCTTCTGGAAGCTGACAAAGCTGCATCTGGTGGCCCTCTATCTTTATAAGAGGGCTATTAGAGAGGCTAAAAAAGACCTTCTTCTGGGAGCGAATGAGGAAGGCAGCCAACAGCATGGCTGAATTTTTGAAGATCTCTTCGGAGTTAACCCATCCCAAAGCTACCAGCACTGCTCCCAAGGAGTCACAGGACTGGTGCCAGGAGCTCGCTGACTTCTTTGTCTCTAAGGTTAAGACCATTAGAGACAACATTCCCAGGCCGGAGACTGTGCAAGAGGACATCGGCCACACGGTGATGGCCCCTGGATTGCCCGGTTTCCAACCGGTTACGGTTATACAGGTGGTTGAGGTAATTGCCTCTTTGAAACCATCCTCCTCTCCATTAGATGTATGTCCTGCTGGGCTGGGTAAAAAATCTGCTGTACTTTTGGCCCCCTTTATTGGGGAGATAATCAACTGCTGCTTCATGACAGGTATTGACCCGGGCGCTCTGAAGCGGGCCGTGGTCTTGACCCTGCTGAAGAAACCAACCTTGGACCCGGACATATTGGGCAACTACAGGCCGATTTCCATCTTGCCTTTTGTGGCAAAGGTGATGGAGCGCCTGGCAGTTATACAGCTACAGGCTTACCTTGAGTCTTTCCATCTTTTGGATGAATTCCAGTCCAGATTTCGACCTGGACATGGAACAGAGATGAGCCTCATCTGTGTTTATGATGATGTCCTTCACAGCTTGGACAGGGGTGACTCAGTAGCTCTGGTTCTCTTGGATCTGTCGGCCGCGTTTGATACCATGAATCATGGAATCTTACTGGAGCAGATGAGATCTGTTTTGGGTATGAGCGGGTCAGCTTTGGCATGGGTGGCCTCTTTTTTAGAGGGTAGAGTTCAGGGAGTCAAGACTGGCCCCTTTTACTCTAAGTACACCACCCTGGACTGCGGAGTGCCACAGGGCTCTGCCTTGTCACCCCTGTTGTTTTATATCTATATGAGGCCCCTTGCCGACCTGCTAAAGTCCCACGCCGTTCAGTAGCATGTTTATGCGGACGACACCCAGGTCTACCTGAAAATTACTAGGAACCAGACGGCTGATGCCACCCTTGCTAGCTTTTTGGAGGCCATCAACACATGGATGTCTGCCAACTTCCTGAAACTTAATGGGGGAAAAACTGAGGTGATTATCTTCAGCGATCTGGCCACCCCCCCAGATATCCCACCTTGGCTTCCCTCATTTGGTCCTGCTCCGGAGGTGGCCCCCCAGGTCCGTGATCTGGGATTCATCCTAGATTATGGTTTAACCCTGGCTCCGCAGTTAAAAAAGTTGTCAGTGCATGTCACTGGCAGCTAAAACTCCTGACGGGGCTGTTTAAATATCTGGATATCTCGGACAGAAAAACTGTCATCTGTGCCATGATAGGTAGCTGCCAAGACTACTGCAACTCTCTTTATCTGAGATTGCCAAAGATGTTAGTGCAGAAGCTCCAACTTATTCAAAATGCTGCAGCAAGGTTACTCATGGATGTCCCGTTGAGGGATCATATCACCCCTGTCCTCTGCGCCTTGCATTGGCTGCCGGTCCACTATCGCACCTTATTTAAGGCAGGATGTATCATGTTTAAGATTATGAGAGGCATGGCCCCAAGCTATCTCTGCTCTCGTTTTTATAAACGAACTCTTGTCAGATCACTCAGATCTACTGGCAAAGATCTCCTCTACATCTCGGTACCCAAGAAGATCCGGCGTGGTGGTTGGGCCTTCTCTCACCAGGGTGCCGTATTATGGAATAGCCTTCCTGTCGAGCTCCAGGAGGCCCCTACTATCCCGGTCTTCCGCGGGTTACTGAAGACTTGGCTTTTCACGCAAGCCTTTCCTGCGTAGCCTCTCTCTTCCACCCTTTCTGTAGCTCTGTGCTGCTTTTGGTTCCTAGGTCCTCTTTTCCCAGGAACTCTGCTATACGCGTCGGGACCCTTCTGGGGAAGACCGCGCTATATTAAGATACCTCTCAACTCAACTCAACTCAACTCATATGGAACCCTTTATGTCTGCTCTGCACTCTAAGCTAATGAAGTCTGCACCACTTAATCTCAGGGCTCCTTTATTGTCCTTGCTTGGAGGCCTGGGATTAAACAGCAAAATTCATGAAGCCACTAACCTTTAAGCCAGTTGGGGGAGCTAGAGGAGACTAAAACAAAACCTGTCAGGACAGTAGATAAGGTCAAGGCTATACAGGAAGAAAACAAACAGAAAAGAACAGAGAAGAAAGGGAATGTAATAGAAAAAAGGAAAGAAGGCACAAGGGACCAAATCATACACAGTATAACAGTTTATCAATAAAATGGCTATATAAAAAAACAAAACTATTATTAAAATAATTAGTGAACAACAAGTCCCAGTATATGGTGATGAAGGTAGGTAATAAGCACCAGCGGCATCTCCCTTGAAAAAAGAAGCAGACTCTGGAAGATAGGGTAAAAAGGAAACAAGGTGCGCCAGACTAAGTGCAGGATGTTGAAAAACGATTTATTATAAGATGAAGCCAAATGGCTACTCATACAGCATTGGTGAGGAATAAGCATAAAGCGTAGGGATGTCTGTGATCTCTATGAAGTCACTCTGTGTTCCGGATCTGTATCCTGAGAAGCGTCCCCGCGGGCCGCAGATCTGAAGAAAGAGTGGAAGCTTTGAAACGCGTCATCTGACACGCCTATACGTCACTCCCGGTTCACGGACTCCGAGTGCGTTCCATGCTGACATACACGCTGCCTAGCAGGAACCAGGCTGGCCCTGTACATCGCTCTGCCGATCCATCTGCTGCAGCCTGCGGGACGCTTCTCAGGATACAGCTCCAGAACACAGAGTGACTTCATAGAGATCACGGTTATCCCTACGGTTTATGCTTATTCATCACCTATGCTGTGTGAGTAGCCATTTGGCTTTATTTTATAATAAATCGTTTTTCAACATACTGCACTTAGTCTGGCGCACCTTGTTTACTTTTAACCCAACGTGATAGAGAAGACAGTAGGTGAAGAGAAAACCAGGCCATCTATCTCTAGGAAACAAATGTGGGAGGACCTATTAAAGGCAGGAGTACCTAAAGATAAGTTAGATGGGATTTATACTGCAGAATTGCTGAAGAGGTGGAAACATTTAGTGGGGAAAACTGTCAGGTTTAGGAACACTACTCCTAGTGAAGATACCATGAGCCTAGATTTAGAGAAAACAGAACAGACCCCTCCGGTTAGCCCCAAACCAATTCTGAAAACTGCACATGAACCCAAATCCCTTTATCCTGGGCAGGAGTTAGAGACACTCAGAAAGGGTATTGGGAGGTTCTTTATCCTTTATGAAAGGAAGGTGGTTCTCCTGTAATAGCAGTAAGGACAGTGACAGCAGGAGACTGACGCCCATATGCACCTGTCACTGTATGGTGGGGGAAGTCAAGTTCTCCTACACATGTGATGGCTTTAGTTGATACTATAACTGAAGTTACACTTTTGCAAGAAAATCCATCCCATCACAAAGAAGCAGTGATTTATGTAGAAGGTTTGGGAGGGCATACCACACCAGCAGTTAGGACACGTGGTAAAATTGGCTATTGGCAAGGGACCAGGATTTTTGACAAATGCTTTGGTATCAGAGTTACCTGATAATATTCTTGTGATGGATCTACTTCAAGGTCAGTCAATTCAGACTAAAAGGGTTACATTTAGATTCGGGTATTCTGATAAAGTGTATCTGGTTAGGGCGGTGAAGGCTGTGATAAGAGGTCATGCGAAATTCACCCCTGTCTACATTCCACCACAAGAAGTCATTCTGTCTCAATTAGTACAGATTTCCTGGAGGCCACAAAGAAATTAGGGAGACTATTCAAGAACTGTTGAGAGTAGGGATCCTTAAGCCGTGTACACACGATCGGTTTTACCGATGAAAACAGTCCGATGGACTTTTTTCATTGGACAAACCGATCGTGTATGGGACCCATCGGTCTTTTTTCCATCGGTGAGAAAAAATAGAACATGTTTTAAATTTATCCGATGGGCATAAAACCGATAGCAAATTCCGATCGTCTGTGTCGGACAAAAAACCCACGCATGCTCAGAATCAATGGCTGTCCCAAACAAGTCCAAAGTGATAATGGCTCACACTTCACTGGATCAACAGTACAACAGTGGGCCAAAGATTCTGGAGTGTACTGGTTTTGCCACATCCCATACCATCCAGAGGCAGCTGGTTTGATTGAAAGATACAATGGGCTATTAAAGGACCAGATACGCAAGCTTACATCCACACATACACTAAAGGGGTGGGATCAGGTCCTTACACAGACAGTCATGTTGTTAAATTCTAGGCCAAGAGCACACCATATGAGAGGATGGTGAGGGCTGGGACACAGATTCCACAGCTGGAGTCCAGAGTTCATTATTTAGTATTTAGTAAGGTTCCTAAAAGAACCGGGCTTAACAGGTACAGTATCTGCCCGCGAGAATGTGTTTCCAGCGCGATCCCATCGCGCTGGTTCTCGGCAACAGGGATTTGTACATGAATAGAAGCCTCTAAAGTAAAAAACAAAAACACTATAATAAGTAGTACCATCATCCTGGAAATTTGAATATAGAAAAATGGGTCTAAGGTCCCCGAACCAAAGAGCCAAAAGGAGGAAAGGGCCAGTAGGACTATTGCGGTACTGATAAATGGGTAAACATCAAATATAAAATGCAGGTATAAAAAAATAAATACATTTTTATTGAATACAACATCAAAATAAGACACAATGGGAAATACAGAAATAAAATTGTGATAACCATGTACAACGCCAATATAAGGATCCCCAGAGGGGGAAACAGCACAGTGGGTTGAAGGTCACACCAATCTCAACTAGTTTTGCGGCATGTGCCACTTCATCAGGAGCATATCTAGAAGTAATTAGACAATCAGTCAATGGTTAGTTTAAAAGAAAAAACAATATGTGGATTGGGGAGCAAGGGCTCTGTCGCTTACCTAAAAAAAAAAACGCCAAGCGAGTGCAGTGGGGGTAACCAGGCAAGGTACCGTGCGGTAGCCATAGGGGGACATAAATGTGGGTGGACCTACTTGTCAGATATATAAAATAAAGCGAGATATGACTAATATCTAGAGGCCAGACCTTGGACGATTGGGGGGGGGGGGGGTTTGTGCAACACACGTGAACACTAAATCCAAGTGATAAAAATAGGTGGGGAGGTTGGTGTGAGGATGTGAGTGGGGAAAGGGGAGAGGGGAGAAATATAGAAAAAAGGGGTGGGGAGGGAAGGAAGGAAAGGGGAAGACAGGATGGGTGGAAGGAAAGGTAGTGTAATGTTCTTATCCTGTAATGTTCTTATCTCTCCACTGGGGCTCCAACATCTCCACCAACTCCGGGTAATGTTCTTATCCTGTAATGTTCTTATCTCTCCACTGGGGGCTCCGACATCTCCATCAACTCCGTCGCAGATAGATGACGTCACAGCGACATCACCCGGCTCCTCCTCTTATCCCTACTTAAACAGCCGCCGCCATTTTCTTGACGTTCGTGCTAGGAACCTGATGCCAGGCAAATACCTCCATCATAAGACTGCCGCCTTCACTCACTATTGGGCTGGACAGAGCCCCGACTGCCATCTCTCTTTTTGGGCCGGACAGAGCCCCGTCTGCCTCCTCGCTTTTGGGCCAGACAGAGCCCCTCCAACTTCCAGCTTTTGGGCCGGTCAGAGCCCCTTCCTCACTGGTAGTCAGAGGCTCTCCACTGACCTACCCTCAGTCAGCCTACTCTGCTGGCAGAACTCCCTACCTATACCACTACAATAGGAGACCAGTATATCTCTCCAGAAGCCACTGGGTGGCACCAACACCAGAAGTACACTCACAGTCCTTTCGTTTACTATAAACTGTATTCCTGTGTACTGCTACTACACTCAAGTTACCTCTGGTGCTCCCCCTTATGGCTGTGTATTACCACACTAAATAAAACCACTTGATTTTCCAATTTATCTGACTCTTCCTTCCTGATGTCTGTCAAATTGAAGTTAACTGTTTAGTATATCATATTCATAGACTTCCGAAAGCTGCGATCCACACCAACCAATATAGTTACTGCCTGAAGCATTACAGGTAGGAGGAAGGGGGGGGGAGAGGAGGAGAGGGAAAAGACATGGGGGGAGGGGGAGGGAGAGAAGGGGGAGGGGGGTGAGGGGAAGAAAGGGGTGGGGGGAAGGGGAAGAAAAGGTGTATCTTGGATGCAAGGAGGTGAATAGGACATAGAGGGGACCCGAGAGCAGGAGCCCAGCTGGAACACGTGCTGGGGCGCATGTGAGCAAAGCAGGGAATGTAGATGGTGGAATGAGTATGTGAGGAGGGGGACCACGAATGGTCCCAGGGTGTCTATCTCCACTAGACACCCATACTTTGTGAATTGACTACGTACATTGTTTACCATGTCTGTAATTTACTTTTACCCCTTATACTCATGTGTACATTTATGTTCTTACATGTTTTTATTATTGATTGGGCTCAGCCGCCTACCGTTCCCAGCCAGTCACGAGCTAGCTAGGTGTCTCCGAACACTCCCCCAGCGGCGGCCCAGTGTCCACCCTGGTGAGGTTTGCAGCCCCACCCCATTGAGCTGTGTCCCGCCTGCATGTGTCCCGTGCGGGCCTCCGCCCCACTCTCGGGACACTGGCGCATGTGTTAACCCTTCACACTGACGTCACTTACCCGGCGATGCTGCGCCACGGCTTCTGCCCACGTGTGTCTGAAGCGCCGGCTAGAGGACATATAAACAGGACCTCCCCGCTTCCAGTGCAATTGACGCCGGATCCCGGGATCGCTGTGGCTCCACCTAGTTCACAGTAAGCCTTCTCCAGCCTTCTTAACTATATTCTCAGCCCGCCCTTGACATTACTTAGTTTCTCTCACCATCACTATCCATAACCTCCCTCATTTTTCTTCCTCACTAGGTGTCACTGGCTAGCGTCATTACCCTGACGCTACCCTGGGACCATTCATGGTCCCCCTCCTCACATACTCATTCCACCATCTACATTCCCTGCTGTGCTCACATGTGCCCCTGCACGTGTTCCAGCTGGGCTCCTGCTCCCGGGACCCCTCTACGTCCTACTCACCTCCTTGCATCCAAGGTACACCTTTTCTTACCCTTCCCCCCCACCCCTTTCATCTCCTAACCCCCTCCCCCTCCCCTTCTCTCCCTCCCCCATTTTCCCTTCCACCCTCATGTCTTTTCCCTCTCCTCCTCTTCCCCCCTTTCTCCCCCCCCCTCCTCCTACCTTTGCTTCCACCCATCCTGTCTTCCCCTTTCCTTCCTTCCCTCCCCCCCCCTTTTTTCTATATTTCTCCCCTTTCCCCTTTCCCCACTCACATCATCACACCAACCTCGTCACCTATTTTTATCACTTGGATTTAGTGTTCCTGTGTGTTGCACAAACCCCCCCCCCCAATCGTCCAAGGTCTGACCTCTAGATATTAATCATATCTCGCTTTATTTTATATATCTGACAAGTAGGTCAACCCACAATTATGTCCCCCTATGGCTACCGCGTGGGACCTTGCCCGGTTACGCCCACTGGCCTCGCTTGTCGGGGTCTTTTTAGGTAAGCGACTGAGCCCTTGCTCCCCAATCCACATATTGTTTCTTCTTTTAAACTAACCATTGACTGATTGCCTAATGACTTCTAGATATGCTCCTGATGAAGTGGCACATGCCGCAAAACTAGTTGAGATTGTTGTAACCTTCAACCCTCTGTGCTGTTTCCCCCTCTGGGGATCCTTATATTGGCGTTGTACATGGTTATCACTATTTTATTTCTGTATTTCCCATTGTGTCTTATTTTGATGTTGTATTCAATAAAATGTATTTTTGTTTTATACCTGCAGGGTACTGTACATCTTACGCTCGCTGCAATAGGAAAAACACATTTTCCTACACTGCACTGTGTTTGGTATGAATCATGAGGGGGAACTCCATGCCAAATTTTAAATAAAAAACTGACATGGGTTCCCGTCCAAGAGAATACCAGGCCATTAAGTCTGGTTGGTATGGATTTTATGGGGAACCCCCTTAAAAAAAAAAATTTGGAATACTGTAGAGCCAATCCCTTTGGCATAGATTTCACCCATGTCATCAGCAAAGATACTCTTGTGTTCCTTGACTTAGAACTTGGGAGCGATCCTGATGGTAAAATCTTTTCTCAAGACTCACTTTAAGCCTAGTGGGGTCAACTCTTTTCTACATGCTAAAAGCAATCACCATCCAAGATGGATTAGAAATATCCCCTATGGACAATTCTGCCGTCTTAAACGGACTTGCACTAGGGAAGAGGACTATGTGGCCCAGAGTGAGCTGCTTATTAAGAAATTCCAGGAGAAGGAATACGACCTGACACTTATCAAAACAGCCTATAAAAAATATGCGGACCTATATGATTTTCCACCTGTGAGTAACGCTCGACCAATCTCCATTGATAACCCTGCCGTTGCCCAAGCCCGTTTTTCTACTCAATATACCAACAAGGCTTTTGAGATACAAAACATCTTAAAGAAGAATTGGGGTATACTGAAACATGATCCGGTATTGAAAGAACATCTTCCTGATATACCCAATATAGTATTTAGAAGGCCCCGCGATCTGAGAAGTATGGTTGCCCCTAGCAGGGTCAAGAAGCCTACTTTTAAAACTACTAGTGCCTGGTCAACCATCTTCGATCAGAAGGGTAGCTACAAATGTAGCGTTAGAAACTGTGTCACCTGTCGATTCATGTGGCATAGAAAGAAGTCAGTGACAGGTAGGGATGGTAAGGTTCACCAGCTGAAGCAGTTCATCAACTGTGGGACCGATTTTGTAGTGTATGGTATTATTTGCCCATGCGGGACGCCTCTATGTAGGTCGCACATCCCACCCTATGAGAGTGCGCATAGGCGAACATAAGTGTGACATCACCAACACTAGGGTCAAATACCCGGTCCCTAGACACTTTGAGGAAGTTCACCAAGGTGATCCATCCGGTATGAAAGTCTTTGGAATCGAATCCATCGGAGGCAATTTAGATAGAGGCAGGAGACACCAGATGCTCTGCAAACGCGAGGCCTACTGGATCTTCACCCTGGGTAGCCCCACCCCCGGTGGGCTAAACGAAGACCCTGAGATTCACAAAATCAGTTAAACAATTTACCAATGATCACTTTGTTACGATCTATCCTTATCCATTCCAACAATACCATTTTCCTGTCGGTTCCCTTTTTTAGACGGGGTTCCATGTGGTTTAGTCACGTGCCTAAGCTAAGGGATCCTTTAGGTTGGTGTGTGTTTGGGTGGTCTCCCTTTGTCATTCACCCCATTCCCCCTTTCCCTACATCCCTATTTACTTCTGTAGCGGGCGCTATTTTCCATCTGGTCCATCTCCCTAGTAGTACCCCTGAGTCTGTCTCCATTTATCATTCATGTATGATGATGGGGGTTCTGTCATGACCGTAGAGGTTGGTGTTACTATCCCTAGTACTACCACTCCTATTGTTGGTCCATATACATCACATTGATGATAATTTGTTTGTGTTTTTAGTGTTTACACACCTATGGGGGTCCCAATGTGGGTTGTTTTATGTGCGGTAGTGCTATCGGCACGCCTAACATCTAATATCTAGGTTTTACTACAATTTTGTTTTTTGTATGTTTTAAAAGGGAGAAAATTGTTTCATCGTTACACTCCAGTGGAATATCTACTTTGAGAGAGATATATATATTTTTATGTATACATATATATGCTTTTAAAGTTGCTATACGATTTTCATATGGTCTCTGTATATGATTTTAAATGCCTTGACACATCCAGTAATTATGCTTTTTAGAATATATATGTTCATTTAGGCTTCCACATATTTCTACTTCCCTGGATGTGTACTCTACTAATATTAGCAATACTATATATATGGTACCTCTACCTCTACCACCGCACCTATATATATAGACTATTTACAGCTAGTACTATTAGTATTGTTGTTGCGATGTATACAGCTATTGCTGTTGTATTTTAATATTAATTTTAATTATAATTATTATTGTATTTTATTTTACTCACTTTTTGTGTGCCACTGGGAGCATTTGCGGTGTTCCCGTATTACTATTCAGTTTGCGGCTTTGCCCTTTTGCTCTCTGGTGTCTTTGTGTGGAGATATGTGCATGTGTGTGCCCTATGCAATTTTGGTGGAAAAACACAAACCCTTTTATTTTATTTTATTTTCCTTTTTCCCCTTGATTGGCCTATAGACTTGGCGTTTGCTACGTATAGAAACAGGTTTTTTTTTTTTTTTTATATAGCCCATCCGTATTTTACGGTATAATATAGCTCCATTTCTTTCTTCCTTGCAATTTTTATTTTTGGAGTATTCTTCCTATGCACATTGGCCATTTATTTAGTTCCCCTTTACTTTCAAGGTGACTTAAGCGCTATCGATGAGTCCCGCTTTGGCCTCTAGCAGCAGGGTATACACCAAGATGGCGGCCACATCAGTTGTGTAATTGTGTGTTTACTTTTTTCTTTTTTACTTTTTTCTTCTTGAGCGTCATCATTGGGCGTCGGACGCCCTGCTGGTGACGCTCCGCCACCATTTCCGGGTGTGTGGAGCGCATGGGGGTTGTTTGTGCTCCACACACGTCCCTGCGTCGCTATTGGGCTATGGCTAGTGCCCAGTTAGCGATGCGGCAACATCATTTCCGGGAGCGTGGAGCGCTGATGAGTCTCCCTGTGTTCCACGCGCGGCCTCTGGTATTAGATCTATTGATCTAATACATTATTGTCCTATATTTGCCTTTCCAGTTTGCTATGACCATCGAGGATGGACGGCGCTAGCTCTGGTTATCTCCTTCTGTCCATATGCAGGTGGGTGGCGTGTCTAATTAATTAGTTAGTTTAATCTATTTATAATGAATTAATTTACTTATAACTGTGGTGCTGATCTGCTTTTGCTATATAGCTGGATATCGCACTGAAGTCCCTGACTGGCCCTGGCGGTGACTTTTTCAGCAGTCTCTGCTGGTTTACTGTTGCTGTCCCTGCTGCTGCTATACATCTGCTCATAAGCGCTTCTGTTTGCTTTGCCTACTTGGTATCTTGCTTGTGGGAGGATTTAGCTGGACCATATATCGCCAATTGTCTACTATTACCGTTTGCCAAGGATGTTTGTTCACTCACTGTTTGTGTTATCATTGTGTTGCTCCACCCATGGGGCGTTGGCTCTTTGCCCTATGAGGGAGGAGCCACCGGGCTTCCGGGGGCTCCTCCCCCTCCACCAAATTAGTGGCCCACATGCACATGTCCCCATATAAAGGGTAGGTAGAGGACTCTGCACTGCGTGGCTTTGATAAAGAAGCTGTGCGCTTTGAAACGCGTCAGCCGGTAGTGCGCCCCATCACGGTCTCCTTGATCGGTCAAAGTGTGGTTTGGGTTTCACATGCTGCAGCCTCCAAGGCACTGTTTGTACAATGCAAACTTTTGTACTAGTTTTGTGAGTACCTTTCTATTGCTTTTATTTTAAATAAATTATCCAAAACGATATCACACCAGGCTGGTGCGCTCTTGTTCTTCCTTTTTTTCCCTTAAAAAAACAGCATGAGGGTTCCCCTTAAAATCCATACAAGACCCTTATCCGAGTACGCAGCCCGTCCGGTCAGGAAAGGGGGTGGGGATGAGCGAGCGCCCCCCCCTCATGAACAGTACCAGGCCGCATGCCCTCAACATGGGGGGGGTGGGTGCTTTGGGACAGGGGAGCGCCCTGCGGCCCCCGCCACCCCAAAGCACCTTGTCCCCATGTTGATGAGGACAAGGGCCTCTTCCCGACAACCCTGGTCATTGGTTGTCGGGATCTGCGGGTGGGGGGCTTATCGGAATCTGGGAGTCCCCTTTAATAAGGGGGCCCCCAGATCCCGGCCCCTACCCTATGTGAATGAGTATGGGGTACATCGTACCCCTAACCATTCACCTGGGGAGAAAAAAGTGTCAATAAAAAAACACAATAGACAGATTTTTAAAGTGATTTATTAGGCAGCTCCGGGGGTCTCTTCCGCGACTTCAGAGGTCTCTTCCGACTTCAGAGGTCTCTTCCGACTCCTCCGCTCTCTCCAGCCTCTTCCGGGTGATGTCACCCGGTGACCCCGCCCTTTATGGTGTCACAGTCCCGAGGCATGATGTGACTGTGATGCCATAAGGGGCGGGGTCACCGGGTGACCATGCCCCATGCCTATATAAGTCATTGTGCACCGCGCACACGACATTACAGCGGGAGAGAGCGTCATGTCAACATCAGAATAAGAGAACAGGGAAGAAGACGACGGAGAAGACCGGGCCAACGCAAGTAAAAGAGCGGCAAAAGAGCAGAAGATAGCGGAGGAGCCCGGCAAAAGAACCAGAGAGCGGGAGAAGAACCGAAGACCGCGAGAAGTGGCCGGAGACCGCGAGAAGTGGCCGGAGAGCGGGAAAAGAGGCCGGAGAATGGGATAAGAGGCCGGGGAGAGCGGAAGAGTCGGAAGAGACCTCCAAAGTTGGAAGAGACCCCTGGAGCTGCCTAATAAATAACTTTAAAAACCTGTCTAGTGTGTTTTTTTATTGACACTTTTTTTCTCCCAGGTGAATGAGTAGGGGTACGATGTACCCCATACTCATTCACATAGGGTGGGGGCCGGTATCTGGGGGCCCCCTTATTAAAGGGGGCTCCCGGATTCCGATAAGCCCCCCACCCGCAGACCCCGAAAAACCAACGGCCAGGGTTGTCGGGAAGAGGCCCTTGTCCTCATCAACATGGGGACAAGGTGCTTTGGGGTGGGTGGGGCTGCAGGGCGCTCGCTCGTCCCCACCCCCTTTCCTAAACGGCCGGGCTGCGTACTCGGATAAGGGTCTGGTATGGATTTTGGGGGGACCCCCACGCTGTTTTTTAGGTGTAGGGGGTTCCCCTTAAAATCCATACCAGACCCAATGGCCTGGTATGCTCTTGGAGGGGGAACCCATGCCGTTTTTTTATTTAAAATTTGGCGTGGAGTTCCCCCACCAGTGTGAACCCAGCCTCAATGTTAGCAATGCTTGTCGCTCATTGGGAAAGGAAAAAAATGATTTTTCCTTTCCCGATGAGCGAGCCAGCTCAGCGCTGGCTTCCGCGATGGGGCCCGCAGGTGTCAACCTCACTGATAACAGCGGCGAGATTGACACAATATCGCGGTCACCTACTGTACCAAGTTACTGCTTCCCATTACATAGAATCCAAGAGTGACATATCTGAAGCTGAAGCCTATCTAGGAATGAGAGGGAATCTGGCAGGAAGGTTTAAAGTTATATTTGCATTGGCAGATGCGCTTCAGGACAATGGCTGTGACTCTGAATGGTTAGTGGATACTTCTCAGCAAGAGTGGAAAGTGAGGCTCTATAACATCAAACCTTCCAAAATATTCAGCAGTGATCTTCTGGGAAATATCAGTGTATATCCTCTCCTCCCTATCGATGTTCTTTAGGAGGGTTAGAAATGGATACAGTCAGGCGGCGAAGTGTTGGTCAGACATCCAGGCAAGAAACTAGTTAGAGGAGAGATTGTAGCTGAAACACCGAGGTCTACTGTTTATATATTATTAGAAGGAACAGATAATCCACTTTGTTTTCTATTCCACAGGCGGTTTCTGATTTGATCCATAGGAAGACCAGAGAAAAGTAGTTTCATGATGGACAGAATGATGGAAGAACACAAGGCCTTTGATGTATCACAAGCCTGGGCTTGTTTCTAATGGACTTTCGAAAGAATTTTTGCAAAAGACTGAAACACCTTCTCAGTTGCAAAAAGATGGGAGGGGTTGTATTCAAGGAAAATTAATGTTTAGTATTAGTTATTAGTAATCAAGTGATTTTCTGAGTGGAGTCTGAGTGAGAGAAATCAACGGTGTAATGTGTTGTGCTTGATCAACAATATATGATTTTTTTTTAAATCAGACATAACTGTACATGGGATGTGATGGGAGGAGCGGACGTGTGAGGTGTGAGCTCCCTCACACACCCGGGCCTCACATAGCGAGACGGCTGCGCCTAATCAAAGCTGATAGCCGACAGCAGGTCCAGGGGCTGCAGTGGAGAGTCTTGGCAGCAGAGACTGAGATGGCGACTCGCAGGCGGGCGGCACTTCAGCCTGTTGGGGAGGAAGCAGGAACACAGCCAGTGGGCTGAGGGCATACCTGACACCGCAAAGAGGAGAGAGCATGGTGGGAGCGGCAGCTCGGAACCGAGAGGGGAAGTACGGGAGCCCAGAGATTGGAGGTAGCCACATGAAAGCTGGACAAGGCTCACCGGTCCCAAGCCACAGCGCACACGATCAAAACCGAAGTTCTTCGGTGGGCGGATGCAGCATTCTGATGTCGGGTGGCGGAGAGTGGAGTGGAGGCATGGGGCTCCTGAGACTGGAGCAGAGGGACAGCCCACAGATCACTAGGGGTATGGAAGAGAATTGGAGGGGTAGCGGATTCAAGAGGGGCAAGGATGGGCTTCCGAATCTGGGAGATACCAACAGAACAGGGGGTGGACTTATTAATGCCCCCAACGAAAAGAGCAAGCCCGTGGTATATAATGGTGGGGGGGTGCCAGGAGATGACCCAGTAGACCCAAATAAAGCTGCCAGCTTCCCAGCAGACCCAATGGGAATAGATAAGGGTCATATGAGATTAGGGGAAGGCTCCCTAGAGACAGAACCTATACCAAAGTCTGTAACATCACCTGCATTATCTGCTGAGCCAGTGGTATCACTTATCAAAGAACAAACTTGTATAGATGAGGCAGAGACAGGAACAATCTGTGCTGACCGGGACATTAGAGATCTTATAAGAGCACTACCCACAAAAGCAGATGTACAGCAATTGACAAGCAGTCGAAGATCTCAGGGAAGAGGTGGTAGCAGTGGGAAATAGACATGTGCATTCGTTTTCGTCCGAATGCATTTTTGTCCGAATTTCGGGGATTTTCGCATTCGTTTTAACAAATGATAACAGACTCACAGAATCCGAAACCTGAAAGATCCGACATAAAAAATGCTTTATTTTCGCAGTGTTGTGACAACAGTTCGATATACGTAAATATAAAAATATTAAAGTTTTAATAGTACATCTGAATACATAGCATCAAATTGATTTTCATCAATGAAATGATTACAAATAAAATAATGACATGTAAAAAATATATATAATAATAGTAACAAATTGTGTAGATGCTTCCAAGGTAATACCACACATAGTAGAGATGGCTCCTTGGATTGGGGTCCAAAAGATGTTGATACCCTAGGGGGTTGGCCCTTTCGATCTTGAGGCTGCCCTCTTTTCCTGTGCCGAAACCGCAGAATCTTGAAAGGTTTTGGACAATCCAATTGTACTCGTTATCTGTACTACATTTAGTGGTGAGTTTCTCATCAGCTTATTCTGAATATTGAGATTGCTTGTAATGATAAGATGTTTTTTGTATTCAAATCACTAAATATACTCTCTTTATAATCTAGAAGCTCCTGAGGAAGCGATAAAACGTAATCGCGAAACATGTAGAGCTCAATTTTTAATGTGTATCAACATCTTTTGGACCCCAATCCAAGGAGCCATCTCTACTATGTGTGGTATTACCTTGGAAGCGTCTACACAATTTCTTGCTATTATTATATATATTTTTTACATGTCATTATTTTCTTTGTAATCATTTCATTGATGCAAATCAATTTGATGCTATGTATTCAGATGTACTATTAAAACTTTAATATTTTTATATTTACGTGTGCCTAAAAAGTAAATTTTTTCCACAATCCCTTGTTCAAATACTATTAGGATGTGGCACAGTCATTACCAATAGGTGTTGATTGCCACCTCAGGGCATTTGCAATCAATCAAGTCTAACAGTTCCATATAGATAGAAGATTCAACATGACGGTGACAATAGCGATCTGTGTCTATTGAACCTGTGGTTGAATGTGCCTAACCTAACTCTATTAGTCCAAGATTATTAGACAGAGAGAAAAGATTTGACATGAAGATTCGACGAAGCAGTCGCCGCGAGCGAACATTTATGGTCAAATGCTCCGCCCATAGGCTATAGAAGAATTCTAATGTTGGTTGACTAGTAATAATAATTAATACATTTAAATATTACTAGTCATACAACATTAGAATTCTACAATAGCTTGTGGGCGGAGCATTCGACCAGAAATGTACGATTGCGGAATCGTACAGTTTAGCTGCTTCGTCAAATCTTCTTAGAACATTCAACAGAATTAAGGTCAAACCTGTCAATTGAAGGCTTATGGTGTCTGTCGAAAGTTCTAAGAAGAGTAGACAAAGCAGCAAAACTGTACGATGCCGCAATCGTACATTTCTAGTCGAATGCTCCGCCCACAAGCTATAGTAGAATTCTAATGTTGGTTGACTAGTAATAATAATTAATAAATATAATTATTACTAGTCATACAACATTAGAATTCTACTATATCTTGTGGGCAGAGCATTCGACCGGAAATGTACGATTGCGGCGTCGTACAAATTAGCTGCTTCGTTGAATCTTCTTAGAACATTCGACAGACACCATAAGCCTTCAATTGACAGATTCGACCCTAATTAATTCGGATTTTTGGATGAATGCATTTTTTAATGAAACAAAATAAATAAAAACGAATTTCGGGAGTAACTAAATAAATTAATTCTTTGGACGAAAACGAAATTCCGAAACAAAATATTTCAATGTGCACATGTCTAGTGGGAAATAGAGTGGAAGCATTGGAAAATGGTCAAGAGGAGATTACACAGGCTGTGGTGGATGTCAAAGACACCATTAAAAATCATGAAGAATTACTGAATACTTATAGGGACCAACTGAATGATTTCGAGAACAGGGACCGCCGTCAGAATATATGAATACGAGACCTACCTGAGAAATATCATAGTAGTGACTTACTGGTAACAGTACAAAAGCTCTTTTTGCAAATCACGGGGCCAGTTCACTGTGTTGCCTCTTTTGTCAGTCAGAACAAAGACAGGCCAAGGGATGTGATATGTAAAATTCATAAATACTCTGTGAAGGAGGCTATAATGAGGATTTACGGGACACACCCATGATTGAATATGAAGGAACCCGAATCTCTTTATTTCCGGACATATCTTTAACTTTAACCACTTAACGACCACTCACTGTATATATACGTCAGCAGAATGGCACGGACAGGCACAATCACGTACCTGTATGTGACTGCCTTCGTATAGTTGGGAGGTCCCATAGGACCCCCCTTATATACAGTGAGCGGTGGTTATCCGCTCGGGAGCGATCCGTAATGAGGGGACGGCCCTTCGTTTCCGGCCACCCCCTCGCGATCGCTCCCGGCGAATGAGAATCTTCCTCTGCCTGTGTAATGTAAACACAGGCAGAGGAAGTGATGTCATCTCTCCATGCGGCGGTCTTTTCATTCCGGCGCGAGGAGAGAAGACATCTCACAGTAAGTGCACCAACACTACACTGACACCAGTACATGTAGGCACACTTACACCCCCCAATCACCCCCCAGATCACCCCAGTACCCCCAGTCACAGTGCACCGTTTGCAGTGGTCATTTTTTTACTGATCACTGCAATCAGTGTCATTTGTGACAGTAAAAAGTTGCAGGGCAGTTAGGTTTAGGCCCCTTTAGGTCCAGGGTAGCCCCCTACCCCCCCTAATAAAGGTTTAACCCCTTGATCGCCCCCCAGGTAACCCTTTCACCCCCTAACGCCAGCGTCACTAAGCGATAATTTTTCCGATCGCTGTTTTAGTGTCGGTGGTGCCCTAGATAGCCAGTTATTTATTTTTAGGTTACCCGTCAGGTTTTTATATAGCGTCAGGTACCCCCATATATAACCTAATAAAGGTTTTAACCCCCTGATTGCCCCTAGTTAACCCTTTCACCAGTGATCACCATATAAGTGTTACGGGTGACGCTGGTTGGTTAGTTTACTTTTTATAGCATCAGGGCTCCCGCCATATATAACCCAATAAAGGTTTAACCCCCTGATCGCCCGGCGGGTAATATCAATTAGGTTTTAGCGCCAGAGAGGGTCTGCGTTGCCCCAGACAGCGTTAGGTTAGTGCCAGTAACGCTAACACCCACGCGCAAAGCATACACCTCCCTTAGTGGTATAGTATCTGAACAGATCAATATCTGATCTGATCAGATCTATACTAGCGTCCCCAGTGGTTTAGGGTTTCCAAAAATGCAGTGTTAGCGGGATCAGCCCAGATACCTGCTAGCACCTTCGTTTAGCCCCTCCGCCCAGCCCAGCCCAGCCCACCCAAGTGCATTATCGATCGATCACTGTCACTTACCAAACACAACACACATAACTGCAGTGTTCGCAGAGACAGTCCTGATCCCTGAGATCGCTAACAGTTTTTCGTGAATCGTTTGATACATTTGCTGACAGTCAGGTGCTTTTTTACCCGTGAATCTTACTAGTGTACCCCTAAATTTAGAGCCCAAAATGGCAAATCGAAGGTACACTAGTAAAGAGGCCTACGAGATTCTGAGCATGACAGATAGTGAAGAGGAGGTCACGTATCTGTCAGATTCAGGCTCAGAATATCTTCCCGTAGAAGACATTGAAGTCAGAGGCTCCATGTCAGATAGCTCTGACGACGAAGGTGAGGTCCCTGCTAAGGTCAGGCGTACCTGATCCCGATCTTCTGAGGTTGTTGAGGAGCAAGAACCGCAGGGCTCTCGTATCATGGAGCAGAGTAGTACTAGCGCCGCTATTCCTTCTGGTGAATTGGCAAGCACCAGCGGCCTAGTACAGCCTGGGCGTACATCCAGCACTGCAGTATCAGGTGGTGACATGGCGAGTCCCATAAGTGCAGTTCAAGCTGGCGAGGTGGCAAGCACAAGCAGTGTCCCGCTGCCACCAAGAAGAAGACAAAAGTAGGCCCGTCGTGCCCATAGTGCCCTTCCTGCAGAATTCGCCTATCCTGATTGGGTCCCCACCACTTCTGCAGAACCCGTACTTCCCCCATTCACTGCCCAACCCGGTATTCAGGTGGAAACAGCTGATTTTATGCCAATTGATTTTTATTCGCTGTTTTTCACGGAAGATCTCTATAGATCTATAGTGGACCAGAGTAATTTATATGCTGGTCAATTCATCGCCACTAATCCCCAGTTGCCTTCCATTGCCAAAGATTGGAAACCAATTACGGTTTCCGAATTTAAGACCTTTCTGGGCCTTTCCCTCAACATGGGCACACATAAATTCCCGTCATTGCGTGCTTATTAGTCCACGCACCCAATTGACCACATGCCCGTGTTCTCTGCCTCCATGCCCAGGAAACGATACGAGCAGATCTTGCGGTTCATGCATTTCAATGACAATGAACTTTGTCGTCCACATGGAGACCCTGAATACGACCGGCTCTACAAAAGTCGGCCCCTCATAAACCACTTCAACGAACATTTTGCAGCCTTGTTTATTCCCGATCAAGTTGTCTGCGTTGATGAGTCCCTGATTAAATTTTCTGCCCGCTTGTCTTTCAAGCAGTACCTTCCCAGCAAGCGTGCCATATACGGGGTCAAGCTCTATAAGTTCTGTGACAGGGCAACAGGCTATGTATGGAGCTTTACGGTTTATAAAGGAAAAGATAGTCAGGTTGAGCCGGTCAACTGCCCGGATTACATAGGGAGTGCTGGCAAGATAGTGTGGAACTTGGTGTCACCCTTATTCGGAAAGGGGTACCACTTGTATGTGGACAATTATTACACGAGCGTGCCACTGTTTAGTCACTTGTTTGATCATCAGATTGGAGCATGTGGCACCATGCGACCTAATCGCCGGGGCTTTCCCCAGGGGCTTGTAGATTCCCGTCTTAGGCTGGGGGAGAGAGCCTGCTTGAAGTGTAATAATTTTCTCGCTGTGAAGTGGAGGGATAATAAGAATGTTTTCCTTCTTACCTCCCTTCATGCAGACACGACAGTCCAAATTCGTACGGCGACTGGTGTTGTGGAGAAACCCCTCTGTGTCCACGAATATAACCAAAATATGGGAGGGGTGGACCTCAACGACCAGTTGTTGGCGCCGTATCTAATTGACTGTAAGAGCTTCAGGCGGGACGTTATCTCTCCTAAAATTCCAGGATGAGATAGTCACAGAACTCCTGTATCCAGGCGGTTCTGCACCTCACCATCCCCAACCAAATGCAGTAAGCCGACTGCATGAGAGTCATTATCCGTATGTCCTCGAGAGTACCCCTACCCAACGAGCCCCCCAAAAAAGATGTTGTGTCTGTAGCAAGCGCGCATTTAGGCGTGACACCCGTTATTTTTGTCCACGCTGTCCTGACAATCCTGGTCTTTGCATTGGTAAATGTTTTGAACGCTTCTACTCAAAAGTGAAGTTTTAGCGTAGGGTACAGCATTTCACAGACTACACACTTACACGCGGTCTCCCAAGATGCCATCGCATTTTGAGAGACCCGAACCATTACAGTTGTTAAAGTTACAAAAAAAAGTGTAAAAAAGAAAAAAAAAAAACGTAAAAACAAAAAACACAAAAAAATATAAAAAAAAAAAAAAAAATAGTTGTAGTTTTATTGTTCTCTCTCTCTCTCTATTTTCTCTCTATTGTTCTGCTCTTTTTTACTGTATTATATTCTGCAATGTTTTATCATGCTTGCTTTTCAGGTATGTAATTTTTTGTTTTCAGGTGCGCCATTCAGCTGCAGCGCGGATCTATTTATCTTGACAGCAACAGCGTTTGCTCCCACGATACATAAAGCCGTGACTCCAACGCTGTATGAGGTGATTTCACCACCACAGTTAAAAAAAAAAGAGTATATATGCCGAAGCATGGGGGCAGCAGGGGCGGAGGTGCGATTTTGCTCCTAATGCCGCGTACATACGGTCGAAATTCCGACGGAGGCTTGCCCGTGGAAAAGTCTGACTGTGTGTACGCAGCATAACCTTTTATGCCGCGTACATACGGTCGAAATTCCGACGGAGGCTTGCCCGAGGAAAAGTCAGACTGTGTGTACGCGGCATAACCTTTTATGCCGCGTACATACGGTCGAAATTCCGACGGAGGCTTGCCCGTGGAAAAGCCCGACCGTGTGTATGCGGCATAACTTTTGTGGGAGGATGCCCCCATGCTTCGGCATATATAAATGGTGCATGTATGCCCATCATTAGAAGTGGGTGGATGAAGGGAGGTATTCTAATGGTGGGCATACCCACCGATCAATCTCCTTTTTTCGTTCAGCCAACAGGCTGCATGAAAAAAAAGATTACAATACATGTCCAACAAGGACCAGCAACGTACTGGTATGTTGCTGGACTTTGAATGTTTATACCAGAATGATGCCTGCGGATTTAGGTATCATCTTGGTATCATTCTTTTCAGCCAGCGGCCGGCTTTCATGTAAAAGCAATCCTAGCAGATAATTAGCCTCTAGACTGCTTTTACAAGCAGTGGGAAGGAATGCCCCTCCCCCGGATATAAACAGCGCCATTGGGAAATTGGGAAAGCATTTTATCACGCCGATCTTGGTGTAGTCAGATGCTTTAAGGGCAGAGGAAAGATCTAGGGTCTAACCCCCCAATTTTTTTCAAAAAAAGAGTACCTGTTACTACCTATTGTTATCATAGGGGATATTTACATTCCCTGAGATAACAATAAAAATGGTAAAAAAAAAAAATATGGAAGGAACAGTTTAAAAAAATAAAAAAAATAGCAAAATAAATAATAATAAAAAAAAGCACCCCTGTCCCCCCCTGCTCTTGCGCAAAGGCGAACACAAGCGTCGGTCTAGCGTCATATGTAAACAGCAATTGCACCATGCATGTGAGGTATCACCGCGAAGGTCAGATCGAGGGCAGTAATTTTAGCAGTAGACTTCCTCTGTAAATCTAATGTAGTAACCTGTAAAGGCTTTTAAAGGCTTTTAAAAATGTATGTAGTTTGTCGCCGATGCGCGTTTGTGCGCAATTTTAAAGCATGTCGTGTTTGGTATCCATGTACTCGGCCTAAGATCATCTTTTTTATTTCATCAAACATTTGGGCAATATAGTGTGTTTTAGTGCATTAAAAATAAAAAAAGTGTGTTTTTTCCCCAAAAAATGTGTTTGAAAAATCGCTGCGCAAATACTGTGTGGAAAAAAAAAATGCAACACCCTCTATTTTAATCTTTAGCGCCTTTGCTTTAAAAAAAATGAATAATGTTTGGGGGTTCAACGTAATTTTCTTGCAAAAAAAAAAATATGTTTTCATGTAAACAAAAAGTGTCAGAAAGGGCTTTGTCTTCAAGTGGTTAGAAGAGTAGATGATGTGTGACATAAGCTTCCTAAAGTTGTGCATAAAATGCCAGGACAGTTCAAACCCCCCCCCAAAATGACCCCATTTTGGAAAGTAGACACCCCAAGCTATTTGCTGAGAGGCATGTTGAGCCCATTGAATATTTTTTTTTTGTCCCAACTGATTGAATAATGACAAAAAGAAAAAAAAATGTACGAAAAGTTGTCACTAAATGATATATTGCTCAAACTTGCCATGGTTATATGTGGAATTGCACCCCAAAATACATTCTGTTTCTTCTCCTGAGTACGGGGATACCACATGTGTGAGACATTTTGGGAGCCTAGCCGCGTACAGGACCCCGAAAACCAAGCACCGCCTTCAGGATTTCTAAGGGTGTAATTTTTTGATTTCACTCCTCACTGCCTATCACAGTTTCGGAGGCCATGGAATGCCCAGATGGCACGACACCCCCCCAAATGACCCCATTTTGGAAAGTAGACACCCCAAGCTATTTGCTGAGAGGTATGTTGAGTATTTTGCAGATCTCGCTTTTTGTCAGAAAGTTTTGAAAATTGAAAAAAGAAAAAAAAAAAAGAATTTCTTTCTTCATTTTCAAAAACAAATGAGAGCTGTAAAATACTCACCATGCCTCTCAAAATGGGGTAATTTGTGGGGGTTTTGTAACCCCCACAAATTACCCCATTTTGGAAAGTAGACACCCCAAGCTATTTGCTGAGAGGCATGGTGAGTATTTTACAGCTCTCATTTGTTTTTGAAAATGAAGAAAGAAATTCTTTTTTTTTTTTCTTTTTTCAATTTTCAAAACTTTGTGACAAAAAGCGAGATCTGCAAAATACTCAACATACCTCTCAGAAAATAGCTTGGGGTGTCTACTTTCCAAAATGGGGTCATTTGGGGGGGTGTCGTGCCATCTGGGCATTCCATGGCCTCCGAAACTGTGATAGGCAGTGAGGAGTGAAATCAAAAAATTACACCCTTAGAAATCCTGAAGGCAGTGCTTGGTTTTCGGGGTCCTGTACGCGGCTAGGCTCCCAAAATGTCTCACACATGTGGTATCCCCGTACTCAGGAGAAGAAACAGAATGTATTTTGGGGTGCAATTCCACATATAACCATGGCATGTTTGAGCAATATATCATTTAGTGACAACTTTTCGTACATTTTTTTTTCTTTTTGTCATTATTCAATCACTTGGGACAAAAAAAAAATATTCAATGGGCTCAACATGCCTCTTAGCAAATAGCTTGGGGTGTCTACTTTCCAAAATGGGGTCATTTGGGGGGGGGGGGGGTTTGAACTGTCCTGGCATTTTATGCACAACATTAGGAAGCTTATGTCACACATCATCCACTCTTCTAACCACTTGAAGACAAAGCCCTTCCTGACACTTTTTGTTTACATGAAAACATTTTTTTTAGTCATTATTCAATCACTTGGGACAAAAAAATAAATAAATTCAATGGGCTCAACATGCCTCTCAGCAATTTCCTTGGGGTGTCTACTTTTCAAAATGGGGTCATTGGGGGGGGGGGGTTGTACTGCCCTGCCATTTTAGCACCTCAAGAAATTAGATAGGCGGTCATAAATTAAAAACTGTGTAAATTCCAGAAAATGTACCCTAGTTTGTAGACGCTATAATTTTTGCGCAAACCAATAAATATACGCTTATTGACATTTTTTTTTACTAAAGACATGTGGCTGAATACATTTTGGCCTAAATGTATGACTAAAATTGAGTTTATTTGATTTTTCTTATAACAAAAAGTAGAAAATATAATTATTTTTCAAAATTTTCAGTCTTTTTCCGTTTTTATCGCAAAAAAAAAAATCACAGAAGCAATCAAATGCCATTAAAAGAAATCTCTATTTGTGGGAAGAAAGGGACGTAAATTTCGTTTGGGTACAACATTGCATGTCCGCACAATTTCCAGTTAAAGCAGTGCAGTGCCAAATTGTGAAATCACCTCTGGTCATTATGGTCCATATTGGTCCGGGGCTTAAGTGGTTAATGCAACGCAGAATGGTGCGCCCACTGCTGGAAGTTTTGCGGATGGCGGACATTAGATATCATTTGGGTTTCCCTTCCATTTAACAGCCTCACGAAATGGGAGAATGGCGGCACTTTGAACTAAAGATGATTTAAAAATGTTTTTGGAAATATTAGATCTCCCCTTAATTGACTTCCCAGACTGGAGAATAATCAATGCGAATTTCCCAATACAACGTCTAGAGCCCTGGCCTCAAGTACCAGTGAAAAGTCGACAAAATACTTAAATAGAAAGAAGTGGTTTGAGTGCTTTGTGGTATTCACAGGGGAAGGAGAGGAAGGGGAATACCCCCCTCCTTCCTTGTTTTTTTTCCTCCCTTCCCTGTACCTCCTCCCCCTGTCAATATAGAATAAATCATAACCCAATAGAAGATGTAGCCGTATGAGAGAAATTAAATATAAATGCCACGCCCGGGGTATATCAGAGTAGAAAAGCTATTTTTTACAATTAGGTAGGTCCTGATAAGGGACTGGATAATCTGCATAATGCAGATGGGTGGGAGGGTTCGAGGGGGTCAAGTATTACCCACACGGGCCCACCCTCCTGTTAGTTGGTACACCCTTCCTAGTAGAGTGTTATGTTGTAGTTGGTTCGGTTTCTTTGATTTTTTTAAAGGTTCACTAATAGAGGAAGAAAATGAGACAGACGGCAATAGGTTAAGTTTTAAGAATGTTTTATATCTACTCAAGAAATAGGTGATGGCGAGTTCACTAAAAATCATGACATATAATGTAAGGGGGCTGTGTTCACCCCACAAAAGGGGCCGCCTATGGCAGGAACTGCGTCATCAGGCTGTGGATACTGTTTTTATGCAAGAGACGCATTTCATGCTAGGATCCGTACCTAAGTTACCGCTATCTTCGTATAACCAATGGTTCCACACATTATCCCCTGTAGCAAGGGCAAGGGGGGTAACTATAGCCTTTTGGAAAACGTGCCCCCTGACCCCCATGGCAGTGCAAACGGACCCAGAGGGGAGGTTCCTTTTTATTAAGGGTATGTTATACGGACACTGTTACACGTTTGCTTCTATATATGCTTCAAATACTCATACAGTAGACTTTCTAGCGAAAACTTCAAGACTGCTGGATAAATATAGGGAGGGGTTTGTGATTCTGGGGGGGGAGATTTTAACACTATCTTGGACCCCAAACTAGATACTACAGCAGGGAAAACAGCATTATTATTTAGAGCCCTTAAACATGTGACAAAACTTCTCCAATCTCTCTATTTGGTCAATAGTTTGCGGGCACTGAATATGGAGATGAGGGACTATAGTTATTATTCAAAAACCCACAAAGTGTATTCCAGGTTGGACCTATTTCTGGTGGACCAGTAGTACCTGGAATATGTGAGAGCCTTTATAATTGAATCAATAACGATATCCGATCACGCACCAGTTGTGTTGATGTTTCTGCCGGTGTCTGCAGGTCATCGGGAGCGGACATGGCGACTAAATGAGTCGCTTTTGGATGACAAACAGATAACGGAGGTCATACAGCACAAAATTATAGGGTATTTTGAATTAAATACATTAGGGGAGGTATCAGAACAAACGGTATGGGAGGCCCATAAGGCAGGTATCACAAGGGAATTAATAGCACATGGGTCCCGAGTCACAAAAAGAAGAAAGGAGATAGAGGATCTGCTGGAAAAAATACACGAGTTGGAGATTAAACATAAAAGTAACCTTGACCCTGGGGATGCCAAGCAGCTGGAAACACTAAGAATGAAGCTTTCCATATGCCTGGATAGAAGGGTCAAGGACAAACACTGATTTTTTGCACACCGATTTTATGAGCATGGGAACCAATGTGGCAGACTACTGGCCAGACAATTAAAAAAACAACAAGAACTTTCCCATGTTCATAATATACGAGTGAATAACAAACAGGTAATGTATACCAAATCCATAGCTATGGAATTTCAACGTTTCTACACGGGCCTATATGACATCCAATCAACCTCGTCGAGAGTAGAACAAGGGGGACAAGTAGAAGAAATTAGAGAATATATTAGGGAGTTTACATTACCTTTTTTTTCCCCTAGGGTGGTTGAGAAATTAGAGGGGCCAATAGAGAAAATAAACAAAGTAATAGAAAATCTACCGACAGGGAAAAGTCCGGGACCAGACGGCCTAACGAACGTGTATTATAAGAAATTTATCAATATCCTGGCTTTACCATTATGTAATTATTTTAACAAAATTACAGCTACTAACCCGTTACCCCCAAAGCATTATTGGCATATGTGACAGTTATACCGAAACCTGGGAATGACCCAAAATATTGCGCAAACTATAGACCTATCTCCCTCCTCAATTCAGATACCAAAGTATTAGCAAAGATATTAGCAATTAGATTACAGGACAAGGTAACACAATTAGTCCACTTTGATCAAACGGGCTTTATGATGGGCCGTGAAACTAAATGTAGCACACAGATCCTTTTCCCCCTTACCTTCCTTTCAGGGGATCAGACACACCATGCCACATGCCCGCGTCCTCAGGATTAGAGGTCGGACGGTGTTATGTATTTGGGTCCCGCAGCGAGTTACTTCCCTTCACTGGTTCTTCCCTCTAGGTTATAAAGGCAAGTCTTTCTTTACCTTTCCCAAAGAAGGTCAATGTCCACACAACACTTCAACTCCAACAAGAGTTTATTTTCTCACTTGCTTGAGTAACCGAAAAGTTGGAGAGGAAAGAGGTTAGCAGAATAAAGCGGATTCAGGCACACTCTTGGCTTCGTCGCCACTCGGTCCCGAGTGGGTACAGCTCACCCGGATAGTCACTCAATAGCACTAGCAGCGGGCATGAAGCTTGAACAGTGACTTAGTCCCCTCCAAGGACAAAGTCAAGGAGATCCCTCCTTTAGTAACTACACTCCACAAGGGCAGTCTGCGACAAAAGGAATCTTTCCCTCCGACAGGTCACCAGGCCTCTCCCAAGACAGCAATACTGTATTACTCGCCTCCTTAATGGAACCGATCCTCCCCCGGTTTCCTCTATGTCAGAGCCATTGTCCTCACCTGGGCTCCCTGGGTTTCCTTTCTGATTGTAGACCCAGTTGAAGGTACTGGGCCTACCTGGAACTCCGCAGCCTCGGGCCGAAGGTGCTCGAGACTCCTCAGTCAAGGTTGGGCGCACCCCCCCCACCCTTAGAGGGGCACACACTCCTCTGGGTACAGGTCCCCGGATACTACCACCCAGAACAATGGCGTCTGCCCCTTATATATCCTCTCCTCCACCCTCCGCACGACAGCCGAGAGAGGACATCCAATAACCACTCCATCACATGTGGTTCAACCCCAGTAAGACAGAGTCCAAATAATTAGAAGACCCGAGCCAACTACCGCTCAGGTCACCCCTAGATTTAGGCATAACAACCCCCTAAGATAGGGACCCTGCTACATAAAGATAACACCATTTGGGCCCTTCATGTACTCCACTGGATGCAGACTGGACCTAATAAGATACCAAGAGTAGTGCTATCAATGGATGCTGAAAAGGCATTTGATAGAGTGAATTGGTTCTTTATGACAGAGGTACTGAGGGGAATAGGTTTGGGGGAGCGGATGATGGGTTGGGTATCAGCACTGTATGCTGGACCTAGAGCAAAGGTCAAGGTTAATGGGACCCTGTTAGGCTGTTTTGATATATGTAATGGCACTAGGCAGGGCTGTCCCCTATCCCCTAATATTATTTGCACCGATTTTAGAACCATTCCTTTGTAGAGTGAGGGAAAATAAAGGAATAATGGGGGTTGGAATTGGCTCTAGAGAGCATAAAGTATCAGCATATGCTAATGACTTGAGCGCACAAGCTGAATGTCACAAAACACTTCCAGGATCTGTCAGCATTTGTCTCTTACATGCCTGTTTGATACAGCTTAAATGTGAGTAATACTGCTATAAGTTCAATAAAAGTGTTTTTATTACGGAATTACACTATTTGGGATTCCTTCCTTTCCCTCTTACTCCAAGATAATACTGAGATTACCACAAAAGGACCAGGGAGACGAGAAACCGCCAGAGTGCTGCACAGTGGCATACACTGTGAACGTTTTTCACCCCAAGAGGGGGTGAACATCTGGTGAGTGCGGTCTTTATTGGAGCACGGTCTGCTGTGGGCACCAGTCTTGAAGATTAAAAAAGGTCACATCACCAGGCACTGGGCACCTAGCATCTGAAAAAAATACAAAATCATTGGACAATCATATTGCTCAATCGAATCGCATGAGGTTGCATTTGCACCTTATTGCATAGTCGCTCAACCAAATCGCATGAGGTTGCATTTGCACTTTTCTGCACAGTCGCAAGATTATTTGCCTAGCAAAGTTGCTGGGCATCTAGCATCAAATCATTGGACAATCACATCAATTTGCACAATTCTGCATTTTTTGCATTTTTTTGCACTTTATCGGATAGTCGCAGGACATTTTTGCATGCATCATTAATTTATTACTATCACGGTTTTATACATTGGTTTCATTTTTTACACTGTTATCACCTTTAATTGTTCACAATATTTTATTATTTTATTTTTTACATATATTATTTTATGCTCATCATTATTTATATCCGCATCAATCTATATTTATCAAGTATTCATATATATCAGTGATGTATTTAGGAGTTACACTATGGCACCAATGACAATAGTATAATATAGGGGTATTTATGTATCTATTTATATTTAAATTATTCACTTGCACTTTAGAGCAAGGAAGTCCATGAATTGTAATTAGCGCCAATTCTACACCTCCCTTCAGTCAAATGACTTAGGTGTCCGTTCATGAAGCAGTGAAATCTATTCACTGCTTCATTCGCCGGCATTCACAGTGGAGCTCTATCTCCTCTGTGTGCCTGTTTATGAACCAGAGTAGATCGCTTCACCCCTGGAGGAGTGAAGCGATCTACCAACGCTTCCAACACTGGAGAACGGCCCCTGATACTGGAATCTCCTGAGACTTTACGAGATTACAGTACCAGAAATTCACAGAAACACAGAGATGTCAGTTTATTAAGCAGTGATATATAATCACCGCTCAGTACATGGACAGACTGCATAGTTAATGTTAATAAAATAACAAGTCCCCCTTCATAATATATATATGTATACACACACATAGTATATACATGTATATACACACACATACAATGTATATACACACACAATATATTGTACAGGACGCCAAGGTTGGGTCCTGGACGGGTGCTATATAGCACCAATATTTGGGTGTGGTCCCTTTTAAGGAGTGGTGATGGTGTTCAGGAGGTCACCCAGAATGGGTGAGGAATTCCCGGCAAAAGAAGTAGTCCAGAGAGGACTGGCTCGCAGACCTCTTTGTCTTGATAAAGAGTTATTTGGGGCCCGGAATTTCGGAGGCTCTAAAGTGATATTCGGGTGGGATAGAGCCTACACTCCTGACCACTGGGAGTCAGCACACAGGGGGTTAAAGGCTTCCAGGAAACAGCTCATAAGACAGGAAGTCGTGCTAAAGGTGGAGAGAAGGAGTATGGAATTGCACCTGTTGTGATGAGCTGTGTGTCTGCTGGAAGCTGCCAAAGACTTAACAAGGACTCTTGAAGTTTTGGGGCGAAGACCCATTCTACAATAACTGTATGTGCCTTTTCTTTAATCTGTTTTGGGCTGAAGACAAGCAGACTTTGTTTTATAGTTTTCCTGTGTGCTGAATGAAGCTTTATTTTGGTTTGTTTACAAATAAAATACCTATTTTCAAGATCAAACTGTTTATGCACTTGGTCCCGTGGAGCTATAACAACTCCCAAAGTTTACTATATATATATACACACACACACTATATTTATATATACGTATACACATAAATATTACAGGGGGACATGGTTACAGTGTTGGGGGGTCTGAACGAGGTAGAAAGAACTTTAAAAATCTTCCTCCTTCCTTCTCAGATTCCCCGGGATTCCCTCTTCACTCCCTGATTCACCAGCTCTGAGCTGGTGAATCGGGGAGTGTGAATTCTGACCTAGATCGCCAGTGAAGTGCTGAAATCGCAGCTAGCTTCATAAACTGGCCGTTACTGTGTCATTCAATGAGACTTCTCACTGTGCAGAGATCATCGGCGAGAGAACATGGTCAAACACTTCTCCCCCCGATTATCTCTGTGTCATAAACTGTTTATGGACTGTGATCAGTGGCGATCCTTGGGATCAGCGCTGATCACCACTTCATAAATGGACACCTTATTATTTTACCTTTCAAAACCACAGGAATCCCTACCCGGACTGATGCAGGAAGTGAAGAGATACGGAAAGCTATCCAACTTTAAAATAAACCTAGAGAATTCCGTAATTTTACCTAGTCATGTGCCACCATTATTGGCCACATCTTTGCAAAAAAGCTTCCCGCTTATCTGGAATAGGGAATCGCTATATTATTTAGGAGTACATATCACTGCAGACGCAAAACTCATGTACGAACATAATAATGGCTCCCTGGTCACAGAGATAATAGAGGACTTACATAGATGGAAAGGCCATGTATCAGGGAATTAATTGACCAGACTGTGTGGACTGCACAGAGATAACCAAAACGCATGTAGAGTAAAATATAATGGGGTTTATTGAAAAGGTGGTATGGATAAATACAGACAGTGCGAACTAACAAACAACCCACAAACAACAAATAATATATATACAGCAAAGGGCAGTACCAGAATCTTGAATGAAAGCCAGGCCGGGGTCATATACAGCAGATCAGGAGATAGACAGAGGAGTGTTCCAGGGGCATAAACGTAGCCAGGCCAAGGTCATACACGGGGAGTCAGCAGATGGGAATAGGGAACAAAGGCAGGCAGGGAGAAGACGGATGGATAGGCTCAGGATAGGAATCAGATCGGGACGGGACGGGACGGGACAGGACAGGTACAGGCTCAAGGACAGGTACAGGTTCACGGTCCGGATACAGGCTTCAAGGTTAAGGCTCCAGGAGAAAGATACCAAGGCGAGCATGTAAGGGCTCGCTGGGTATTTATAGGACTGCTCCGGGTCATCGAGCTGGGCAGCGGGCTCCGGGTCATCGAGCTGGGCAGCGGGCTCCGGGTCATCGAGCTGGGCAGCAGGCTGTGGCACATTAGGCTGGGCAGCCGACAGGAACATCTCAGGTTGGGCAACAGACAGGGACATCTCAGGCTGGGCGGCAGACAGGAACATCTCAGGCTGGGTAGTAGGCTCCACAGACTGAGAAACGGGCACCACAACCTCAAGCCGGGAAACGGGCACCACAACCTCAAGCCGGGAAACGGGCACCACAACCTCAAGCCGGAAAACAGGCACCACAACCTCAAGCCGGGAAACGGGCACCACAACCTCAAGCCAGGGAAATGGGCACCACAACCTCAGGTTGGGAAACAGGCACCACAACCACAGGCTGGGAAATGGGCACCACAACCACAGGCCGGGAAACGGGCACCGGATCTTCAGGTGGGGTCTCAGTCACCGAATCTTCAGGCGGGGTCATCGGATCTTCCGACTGGGACACCGTCATCAGGACTTCTGTTTGGAAGGCAGGCACATGAACTTCAAGTTGGCAGGCTGGCACAGGGTCTTCAGGCTGGCAGGCTGGCGCAGGGTCTTCAGGCTGGCAGGCTGGCGCAGGGTCTTCAGGCTGGCAGGCTGGCACGGGAACCTCAGGCTGGCAGGCTGGCATGGGAACCCCAGGCTGGCAGGCTGGCACGGGAACCCCAGGCTGGCAGGCTGGCACGGGAACCTCAGGCTGGCAGGCTGGCACGGGAACCTCAGGCTGGCAGGCTGGCACAGGAACCCCAGGCTGGCAGGCCGGCACAGGACCCCCAGGCTGGCAGGCCAGCACGGGAACTGCAGGCTGGAAGGCTGGCCCGGGAACTGCAGGCTGGAAGGCTGGCCCCGGAACTGCAGGCTGGAAGGCTGGCTCTGCAGGCTGGAAGGCTGGCTCTGGAACTGCAGGCTGGAAGGCTGGCCCTGGAACGGCAGGCTGGAAGGCTGGAACGGCAGGCTGGAAGGCTGGCTATGTAACTGCAGGCTGGAAGGCTGGCCCTGGAACTGCAGGCTGGAAGGCTGGCCCCGGAACTGCAGGCTGGAAGGCTGGAACGGCAGGCTGGAAGGCTGGCCCCGGAACTGCAGGCTGGAAGGCTGGCCCTGGAACTGCAGGCTGGAAGGCTGGAAGGCTGGCCCCAGAACTGCAGGCTGGAAGGCTGGCCCCGGAACTGCAGGCTGGAACGGCAGGCTGGAAGGCTGGCCCCGGAACGGCAGGCTGGAAGGCTGGCCCCGGAACGGCAGGCTGAAAGGCTGGAACGGCAGGCTGGAAGGCTGGCCCTGGAACTGCAGGCTGGAAGGCTGGCCCCGGAACTGCAGGCTGGAAGGCTGGAACGGCAGGCTGGAAGGCTGGCCCCGGGACTGCAGGCTGGAAGGCTGGCCCCGGGACTGCAGGCTGGAAGGCTGGCCCCGGAACTGCAGGCTGGAAGGCTGGCCCCGGAACTGCAGGCTGGAAGGCTGGCTCTGGAACTACAGGCTGGAAGGCTGGCTCTGGAACTGCAGGCTGGAGCAGGTTGGTGGGTGTGGAGGTAGGTTGAGTTACTGGTTGGATAGTGTGGGTCGGGAAGTACCTTCGCTTCTTCTTAGATTTAGTTACTGCAGGTTTACAAATAACGGGGGGAATGTATGAAAAAGAGGGGATCGAGCAAATGGAAGAATATGGCAGAGACACGGGGACAGAGGCTGGAGGAGGTTTTTGTGGACTTGTTACAGGAGGAAGGGAAGAGGTAGCTGGATTGAAGGCAGGATAAGTGCAGCAAGTGGAGACTGGGTAATAGTACTTGGTGGGAAGCAGAGTATACTGAGCTGTAGCTGAGGTTGCCAGGGGTGACGGGGAGATAGATTCTTGAGAAGGCAGGTGACTAATGGCAGGGTTGGGTTGTTGTGGTTTAACTAGATACAAGAGATCAGACCAGGCCTGAAGCACAGGCTGAACAAAAGTTGGTTTACACACACCCTGCCTAATTAGAGACTGCACTGCACAAATACAATCTTCTAGCAACTGCTTGGAACAGGCCAAATAGTGCTCAAAAAAGGATGCAGAGTCATCCTCCAACAGCCATACTAAGGACTCCACCTGATCAAAACTGAAAGGGGTAGTGTAATCATCACGGCCCCTTGGAACACAGGACAGGGCTAGCTCAGTGCATATTTGAATTAAAGGCTGAACTTCCCCAAATGGCATAAACCCCTGATCAACCAGGGAGTGAATAAACCTAACGTCCCCTAGCAGCTGATCGCTGGTTCGCTCTGTCAATGCCTGGCGGCAGTATACACTATTCTCTGACGCCAGTAGAGCATAAAAAATAACCTCATTGGTATTCATGGTTAGCAAAATATACTAAACCCAAAATGATTTCTCTGTGCGGCCACATCTGATCAGTGGGCCTTGGTATACTATCAGGGAATTAATTGACCAGACTGTGTGGACTGCACAGAGATAACCAAAACGCATGTAGAGTAAAATATAATGGGGTTTATTGAAAAGGTGGTATGGATAAATACAGACAGTGCGAACTAACAAACAACCCACAAACAACAAATAATATATATACAGCAAAGGGCAGTACCAGAATCTTGAATGAAAGCCAGGCCAGGGTCATATACAGCAGATCAGGAGATAGACAGAGGAGTGTTCCAGGGGCATAAACGTAGCCAGGCCAAGGTCATACAAGGGGAGTCAGCAGATAGGAATAGGGAACAAAGGCAAGCAGGGAGAAGACGGATGGATAGGCTCAGGATAGGGATCAGATCAGGTCAGGTCGGGACGGGACAGGACAGGTCAGGTACAGGCTCAAGGACAGGTACAGGCTCAAGGACAGGTACAGGCTCAAGAACAGGTACAGGTACAGGCTCACGGTCCGGATACAGGCTTCAAGGTCAAGGCTCCAGGAGAAAGATACCAAGGCGAGCATGTAAGGGCTCGCCGGGTATTTATAGGACTGCTATAATTGCCCTCATGTCACAGCTGATCGAAGGAAGTACTGCCTGCCAGACACTGCCGGAATACCCTCGCTGGTGGACGCCAGTACTACGGCCCATGGATCAGGCATTACCACCAGTAGGTGGGATCCTCTGTCAAAGATACAGGCTGCGGGAGGACAACTGCTGGTGGACACTAGTACTGCGATCCATAGGACCGACAGCGCCACCAGTGGGTAAAGCCTTCCCTGACACTATGTATCGACATGGTTCGGTAGGATCAATGCTCTCAAAATGAACGTAATACCATTAATATATATCCTGTATACTGTACCTATATTACTCCCCCAAATCTTTTTTAAAAAGATACGTAAAGCATTTATATCCTTTGTATGGAATAATGAAAATTCTAGAATAGCCTATGATATCCTACGCAGAAGTAAAAGGGAGGTGGGAGTGGGGCTACTAGACATTGCACTGTACTACAGAGCAATGTTTTTGTTACGCATCCTAAATTGGTGCCACGACTCCTCAAACAAAGCCTGGGTCTCGATAGAGAAAAGTATGGCAGGCAGAAATTTAGCGGGAGCACCATGGATACCAGCCAAGGCCAGGGGATTATCAAAATGGACATCTCCACTAACCCCGAATACGCTGGCAGTGTGGAATAGAATAAATAAAACTGGCAAATATGCCCCCCAAACATCCCCACTGGCCCCATTGGGTGGGTATCCATGGTTCCCCCCAGGTGAGGAAAGGGGATCATTGGGTCCATGGGAATCGGATGGGAATACAATGTGCTTAAGGTACTCCCCATTAGGAACTTTAATCTCTCAGCCGGAAATGGTATTATCTCAAGGGGACATGGCTATGACGGGGTGGATATATTATCAAATGTTGAATTTTTTCAATAAATTAGTACCCCAAGTAAGGACCTCAAACTCCCTAACCACATTTGAGACCATGTGTGTGAAGATGTCAAAGCCCAACCATCTATTATCTCAAAAGTATAAATTGGTTCTTAGTGGACAAAATACCACAACCCCTTACTTTATTAAAGAATGGGAGAAAGAACTAAGTTATAAATTTACCCCACTATAAATAAAAAAAATGTATAGAAGCAACACACTCGACTTCCATAAACTCATCTATCCAAGAGATGTCATATAAGTTCATGGCCAGATGGTATCGGACCCTGGCACGATTAGCACAGATATATCCAACAGCAGATGATTGCTGCTGGAGGGGGTGTAAAGATAGGGGCACCTTCCTCCACATCTGGTGGTCCTGCCCAAAGACAAGAGCATTCTGGGAAGTAGTCCCATGGATCAGGAAAATGTCTAGCAAACCCATAGAGCTAACACCTTTGCACCTCTTGTTTCATGGGACTACTGGATCTATAATATCTTACAAAAAAAGTTTTATACCACATTTATTAAATGCAGCCAAGATGTTGGTACCCAGGTATTGGAAACAGGTAACATGCCCCACCCTTGCGGAATGGAAAAGGGAAGTGGATGTAATAATGGAGGCGGAAAGGTGGGTGCATGAGACCAGAAACCAACAGGAGAAATTTAGGAAAATAAGGGCAGGTTGGAAGCACTATGCCCCAGAGATAGAGAGAGATTAAAACATACCAGATAGTGGATAAAGATCCCCCCTTTCTTTAATTAAAGGAGGAGGAGGAGAAGAAGGAAAAATAAAATAAAACTAGATATTGCCGCATGTTCTCATGCCTCTTGAAGGGATACCTGATGTTAGGTAGACAAATAAGGAACGAACTACAACACTTTTAGGATTATGTATTTGGCTAAGTGTTATATGTTGATTATAGGGGGAGGAGCCCCCAACCCTTGCCTTTTTTTTCTACCTCTCCCCTTTCCTCACATTATTTTATAGGGGTGGGAGCGGGGGCGGGGCATGGAGGTGAGGAGGAGACATAGGCTAGTAAAATACACATCACAAACACGTTAGGATCAACACAATATAAAGGAATTTTTTTTGTAGATATACACATATATTTTGAATATTTAGGCACAAATGAGCACAGCAGTTAGATTTGAGGAGGCTGGGGGCATACCGACCCCCCCCCCTTATTTTTTCATATCACAGATACTTATTGAAGTCAACAACAAGTGCATTATGCACTAGCATCTAATGATCACAAAGAAGGTTGTCTCCCTCCCTCCTCCTCCTTCTCCCCCTTCCCCCCCCCCCCCCCCTCCATTTTCTTTTTCATTTTTTTCTCTTCCCGATGGTTTCTCAAGGCAAGGAGAAAATACGTAAAAACATCAGGGGGGCTACCTCTTATTATCTGTTTGTTTTTACTGTTATGTTTTGTCCTTTTGTATGTATGTTACTTGTTGAGAAGAAAAAAAATTGTTAATAAAAGATGAATAAAAAAAAAAACTGTACATGAGACAATCTGTTTAGTAGTTGGTCTTAGAAACAGAGATCAGGTTACGTTTGAGTGTTTGAGTGGACTTCTCAAACAAATACCATTGGGAACAATGAACTTTGGTTGTATTTCAGTTGACAGATGTCTTTATTACGGAGCAGATGGACAGATTATTGGGTGTCATGGTACACATTGGCACTAGTGACAAAGTGAAAGGAAGGTGGAGAGTCCTTAAAAAAATTATTTCAGGGACTTAGGGAATAGATTAAAGAGAAGGACCTCCAAGGTGGTTTTCTCTGAAATACTACCTGTGCCTCGAGCCACACCAGAGAGGCAGCAGGAGATTAGGGAACAGAACACGTGGCTGAGGAACTGTTGTAGGAAAAAGGGGTTCGGGTTCCTGGAGAACTGGGCTGACTTCTCAGTTGGTTACAGGCTCTTTAGTAAGGACGGGCTTCACCTTAATGGGGATGGTGCAACTCTATTGGGAAGAAAGATTGCCACAAAGTTGGAGGGGGTTCTAAGGAAGTGAATAGGGATGAGCCGAACACCCCTGAACAGGTCTGGTATGGATATTAAGGGGAACCCTGTGCCAAATATTAAAAAAATGTCATAGTGTTCCCCCTCAAAATCCACACCAGACCCTTCAGGTCTGGTATGGATTTTAAGGGGAACCCCGCGCCAAAATAAAAAAAATGGTGTGGGGTCCCCCCAAAAATCCATACCAGACCCTTATCCGAGCACACAACCTGGCAGGCCGCAGGAAAAGAGGGCGGACAAGAGAGCGTCCCCCCCTCCTGAACCATACCAGGCCACATGCCCTCAACATGGGGAGGATGTCCCCATGTTGATGGGGACAGAGGCCTCATCCCCACAACCCTTGCCCGGTGGTTGTGGGGGGATGCGGACGGGGAGCTTATCGGAATTTGGAAGCCCCTTTAACAAAGGGGACCCCCAGATCCAGGTCCCCCCTATGTGAATTGGTAACGAGGTCCATTGTACCCCTACCATTTCACAAAAAAGTGTAAATTTTAAAAAAAAACACAGGCGACAGCTTGGGACAAGTCCTTTATTAAAAAAAATTAAAAATTCCAGCGATGTACATCCATTCTCGAGCGAAGGATATGGAGAAAAAAAAACGCAGACATGATCCGCCTCCATGGGTGCTTCCCATCAAATTACACTACACCCGCAGTGACAGTTCTTAAATAGCTGAGGGCGGGGCCACCCGTGACGTGTGCGGGTGACCCCACCCCCTCTGACGCAACGGGGAAACGCCACAGGGTTACCCAGTGACATGTACGGGTGACCCCGCCCCCCTCTGATGCAACGGGGGTTTCCATGCCATTTTTTTCAATGACTTTTATCTGTATTGCCGGGACCCGACAATTCATTATAGCCGCGAATAGTTTTATATGACTTTTTTTCCTTTAGAAATGTCTTTTTGTGCAGGGACTGTTCTAAACACGGGGAAAATGCGCCACTTTACAGGCATACTATAGACACCCCCCAGGTACGAAATTTAAAGGAATATTTCACTTTTATTGTTTGACTTTAAAATCACTGCTCCCAAAAAAAGGCCGTTTTTAAAACTTTTTTTGCATTGATACATGTCCCCTGGGGCAGGACCCGGGTCCCCAAACACTTTTTAGAACAAAAAGGAAAAATCCCCCTTCAATGGCACTTTAACCACTTCAATACCAGGCACTTATGCACCTTCCAGCCCAGACCAATTTTCAGCTTTCAGCACTCTCACAGTTTGAATGACAATTACTCAGTCATGCTACACTGTATCCAAACACAATTTTTATCATTTTCTTCTCACAAATAGAGCTTTCTTTTGGTGGTATTTAATCGCCACTGGGTTGTTTTTTTTTTTGCGATATAAGCAAAAAAACAGCAATTTTTTTTTAAAAAACACACTTTTTTTTAGTTTCTATTGTAAAATTTTGCAAATAAGTAATTTTTCTTCATAAATTTGTGCCAAAATGTATATACTGCTACATATCTTTGGTAAAAATAACCCAAATTAGTGTATATTATTTGGTCTTTGTGAAAGTTATAGTCTAGAAACTATGGTGCCAATCACTGAAAATTGATCACATCTGATCACGCCTGATGTACTGAAGGCATATCTCATTTCTTGAGACACTAACAAGCCAGGAAAGTACAAATACCCCAAAATTACCCCTTTTTGGAAAGTAGACAGTCCAATGTATTTACTAAGAGGCATGGTGAGTTTTTTGAAGTTGTATTTTTTCCCCACAATTCTTGGGAAATTTTGGATTTTTCTTTTTTTTTTTTTACACAAACTGGTCATATTAACATTTTTTTCTCTCACACAGCATATGCATAATTGCAACTATACCCCAAAATACATTATGCTACTCCTCCTGAGTGTAGCGATACCACATGTGTGAGACTTTTACACAGCCTGGCCACATACAGAGGCCCAACATTGAAGTAGCACTTTCAGGCGTTTTACAAGCATAAATTGCACATATCCTTTCTCAACCACCTATTACACTTTTGAAGGTCCTGGAGCACCAGCACAATGGAATTGTCCACAAAATGACCCCATTTTGGAGAGCACACACCCCAACGTATAATCTATGAAGCATTATGAGTCTTTTGAACAGTTCATTTTTTTCCAGAAGGTTTTGGAAAATGTGGAGAAAAAATGAAAATGCATTTTTTTTACACAAAGTTGTCCATTTATAAGATATTTCTAACGCATTGCATATACATAGCAAAAATTACACCCCAAAATGCATTCCGCTACTCCTCCTGAGTATAGCGATACCACATGTGTGAGACTTTTACACAGCCTGGCCATATACAGAGGCCCAACATTGAAGTAGCACTTTCAGGCGTTCTACAAGCATAAATCGCACATATCCTTTCTCAACCACCTATTACAATTTTGACAGCCATGGAGCACCAGGACAATGGAATTGTCCACAAAATGACCCCATTTTGGAAAGTACACACCCCAACGTATAATCTATGAGGCATAATGAGCCTTTTGAACTGTTCAGTTTTTTCCAGAAGGTTTTGGAAAATGTGGGAAAAAATTAAAATGCATTTTTTTTTACACAAAGTTGTCCATTTATAAGATATTTCTAACACATAGCATATACATAGCAAAAATTACACCCCAAAATGCATTCTGCTACTCCTCCTGAGAATGGCAATACCACATGTTTGAGACTTTTACAGAGCCTGGCCACATACAGAGGCCCAACATCCAAGTAGCACCTCCAGGCATTCTAGCAGCATTAATTGCACATATCATTTTCTGACTACCGATCACATTTTTGAAGGCCCTGGAGCACCAGGACAATGGAATTGTTCACAAAATGACCCCATTTTGGAAAGCACACACCCCAACGTATAATCTATGAGGCATAATGAGCCTTTTGAACGGTTCATTTTTTTCCAGAAGGTTTTGGAAAATGTGGGAAGAAATTTAAATGCATTTTTTTTTACACAAAGTTGTCCATTTATAAGATGTTTCTAACACATAGCATGTACATAGCAAAAAATTACACCCCAAAATGCATTCTGCTACTCCTCCTGAGTATGGTGATACCACATGTTTGAGACTTTTATACAGCCTGGCCACATACAGGGGCCCAACATCCAAGTAGCACCTCCAGGCATTCTAGCAGCATTAATTGCACATATCATTTTCTGACTACCGATCACATTTTTGAAGGCCCTTCATATATCTAACACATAGCAGGTGCATACCAAATAACAAAAGATTACCTGTGGTTTTAGAAGTGCAGTGGTCCACAGTGGAGAGCATCGGTCCAGGCAGCGGGCAGGGATGAGGTCAGCGACAGCAAAAGCAATCATCCAGGCAGCAGGCAGGAATACTGTCCATAGTTCGTACCGGCAGAGATACTGTCAGCACAGCCAAAGCACAGCCAAAGCACAGGTCGCAGGCAGAGGTGCCCCGGCAGAAATACTGTCCAAAGTCAGTAGAGGCAGCAGGCAGGCAGGTCAACACAGCCAAAGTATTGGTCCAAGCAGCAGGAAGAAACATGGTCCATAATGTCATGGGTCATTACAGGCAGTAATATGGTCAGCACAGCCAAAGTATTGGTCCAGGCAGCAGGAAGGACCATCAAGCTTTGGGCCAGGGGGACAGGGGTAGAGGTTTCTCCCACCCAAATCGCTTTGAAGCCTCCGGGCAACCAGACCCTGTTCTTGGAGCACAGAAAACGAAAAACTGGTTTTCTCTACTCAGAACGCTATTCTGAAGCCCCTCACATATGTGAGACCCCTGTGTACTAAAAGTAGATGGCCAAAAGATCAGTCCAAGTGGCAGGCAAAAACATGGTCGATTAACAGGCCAAGGTCGGTACACGTGGAAGTCAGAAACGTGGTTTAAATCGGCAGGCAGAGGCATCGTCGGTAAACAGGCTGAGGTTGGTGCACGTGGAGGTCAGAAACGTGGTTTAAATCGGCAAGCAAAGACATCATCGGTAAACAGGCCAGGGTCAGTTAATTAACATGGAAGGTAGTTCGTAACATGGTAGCAGGCAAATGGGTAAATGGCAGTCTGTTAATAATAAGGGGAACTAATGGATGTATGATAATTTTTGAAGCAATTTCCGATGCACAGGCCAGGTTGGGAGGGACAATCAGGACAATAATAGGTGGTGTCTCTTCTTACTCCTCCTCTGCTGCATACACGGCATTTGTTTTGGCGTCTTCTTCCAGATTCTGTGGGGGGGATGCTAAAGGGATAGTGTCGCTCGTGAAGCTGACTCACACTATCAGAGCGAATGCTTCCTGGGGCGGGATCTTGTTGGTAAATGAGGGCATCGATGATATCTTCGATATAATGGAGGTAGGGGAGTTATTGATTTTGACTTGCTTTTTGGTAGCAGACAAACAAATTAAAAAGGGCCATGTGAAACAGGTGAAACACAACTTTCTTGTGCCAATAACGGGACTTTCTGGTTGATAAGTAGGGCTGTAGCATCTGGTCATTTAAATCCACCCCCCCATGTACAAATTGTAGTCGTGGACACATTCGGGCTTTACAATGGGGCCGCGTCTTCTTTGGATCTCCACCATGGTGGCATTGTGGATTGTAGAGAGGATGTGGACATCTTTCTTGTCCCTCCACTTCATGGCCAACACCTCCTCGTTCCTCATGAATGCCGATTCTCCAGGTCGCAATTTTTTGGTCAATAAATTTTGTGGGAATCCCTTCCGTTTTTTTTTTAAGGTACCGCAGGCTGGGGTTTGCTTACTGTAAAGGTGCCGAAAAAGGGGCAGGCTGGTATAGTAATTGTCAACATATAAATGGTAACCTTTTCCGAACAGGGGGTATGCCAACTCCCAGACAATTTTCCCACTGGTTCCAATATATGTGTGGCAATCACGGGGCTGGAGCTGAGAGTCTTTGCCTTCGTAGATCCTGAATGTGAAGACGTATCCAGTGGCTCGATCACATAATTTATTTAATTTTAACCCATACCTGGCTCTCTTGCTTGGTATATACTGCATGAACTGCAGTCGGCCAGTGAAATGTATGAGGGACTCGTCCACACAGATTTTTTGGTCTGGGTATGAAAACTTCTTGAAATTGCTGGGAAAAGGCATTGATTAGGGGGCGTATCTTGTACAATTTGTCGTAGTTGGGATGATCTTGGGGAGGGCACTGTGAATTGTCATTGAAGTGGAGAAAACGCATGATCATATCGTATCTTTTCCTGGACATGACTGTGGAATATATGGGCATGTGTTGGATGGGGCGTTTGGACCAATATGCATGGACTTCGTTCTTTTTTGTAAGCCCCATATTGAACATAAGGCCCAAAAACAATTTAAATTCATCCAATGTTAGACGCCACCACTGGAACATGCGGGCGTAGGAAGAATTGGGGTTGGCAGCAATAAATTGGAATGCATACAGATTAGTTTGATCCACTATATTCTGCAGCAAATCTTGTGGGAAAAATAAACAAAAATAATCAAATTTAGAAAAATTTGTAGTGTCGGGCTGCACACCTGGCTGTGCGGTGAAAGGGGGGATGATAGCGGATCCTGAGTTGGCAGGCAACCATAAGGGGTTTGCCAGGGCATTGGGAAGGTAGGACTGGGGCTGGATTCTTCTGGTTGGGCGTGTATTTCCATTACTTGTACTGGGCTCCTCTTCCTGGGGTATGGCGCTGCTGGTGGTGGGTCCTGATCACATTCTTTTGGGAGGGACGGTTTCCTCCGGGGACTCGGACTCTGAGCCACTATCCTCCACTGGCTCGTATTCCGAACCAGAATCAGATAATGGGAGCTCCCCGCTGCTCTCCTCATCCGACATGGCAAGAATGGCATATGCCTCCTCAGGTGTTGTGACAGGGGTCACTTGGGGCACAGGGTGAATGAGAACCCAACCATGGTCTGTGATATTTGTCCACCATATTCCACCATATTCCCAAGGATGTCTGTAAAGGACTATTTACTGATTCTGAACTCAACAGGTTAATTGAGAGATACTGATGTGTTCAGCTTCAATCACCTGTCTGCCTAGTGTAATGCTAATGAATCCCAGCTTCTAAAAGACCTGTTCATTGTTTGTGATGATGTGGATTGGAGTTGGTAGAACGTCTGGCTGCCTATTATGGGATGTCTAAGTGTCTTTCTGTGAGGAGGGGGGGGAATCACCCCTCCTGCTAAGACTGTTTACTGAAAGAGAAGTTTGAACACACCTGACCTGTATGACCATTGTCATTGGACAGTTTAACCCGCCCTGTTCCCCAAGGATGGGAGGGAAGGGTTTTGAAGAGAAATGTTTTACCATGTGCTTGTAATAAAGTCATTCCCTGTTTTGGAACTTGAACACGGAGCGTTGTCTCGTTTTGTTCTGGAAGAATTATTCCTATGGGAAGCGATCGCCTAACTGTGAAGTGTCCGGTAGCTGATGTGTGTTCGGGAATGGAATATACTTAAACGACGTTAACCCCTGACGTTACATTGGTGGCAAGCAGTGGATTGATTCCCACAGCCGGAAGTACAGCTACAAGAGGACACAGGCCAATGGAGGCACAGTATGAACGGCTAAAGCACTCTACCCTCAAGGACTTACTGGAGAACCGGGGAAGACCGGCCAGCAACCATAAGAAGAGGGACATTATCAGAGGACTAGTCGAAATGGATGGAACCGAAAGGCCCAGCGTAACAGACAGGACACCCGAAGAGGCAAGTTTTGATCGGGCTGTTAACATAAGACTGGCATATTATGGTCCTAACCCTACAGCGGAGATCATAGACCGAGTTATAGCAGCTGTGGACGTAAATTTGCTACCACAAAGAGGTGCTGCAGCAGCAGAAGTCAGAGCAGCACCAACTGAATGGAGAAAGATACATTTTGCTGCTTTTAAAAATGTCATTGAAACAGAAGGGGAGATTGATGGGTACCTTGCTGATTTTGAACGGCAATGTGCCCTACACCGGGTGCCCACAGAGGAATGGGTTACCATTTTGTCTGGGAAATTGTCCGGCCGGGCCAGTGAAGCGTTCAGGGCCATCCCAGACGAGGATATTATGAACTATGGACTGGTAAAAGAAGCACTTTTGGCCAGGTATGCCGTCACACTGGGGGCATACCGGAGGCGGTTCCGAGAAATGAGCAAGCAGACTGGAGACTCGTATACCGAGTGGGCATGCCGCCTACACCGCACTGCATCCCACTGGGTCGCTGGATGCCAAGCAGAATCCGGGGAAGAGGTGCTGCAGGTGTTCCTGCTGGAGCACTTCTTAGACAAACTGTCCCTGGAAGTCAGAGAGTGGGTCCGGGACCGAAAACCTTTCACCTTGCCAGAAGCAGCTCACTTGGCCGACGAATACACAGACGCCCGCAAACTGGATAACCCTGTGGTCAAGACAACAGCTCGGGTGGATTATCGATCAGTGGCACCCCCTACGGCTATCACCTACCAACCCCAGTCATGCCACCCTACAGCACCACCTCCAGCGGCCACTTATTCTCAGCAGCCCAGGTCCAACTCCCAGGGCTACTCACAACCCATCAGGTGTTTCGGGTGTAAACAGCTAGGGCACAAAAAGCCAGACTGTCCGTTGAATCCAGCCAGGCAGTCCCAGTCATGGAGACAGCCAGCAAGGGGGAACCCCCACACATCCATGCCTGCGGCCCACTGCGTTGAGGAGGAAGAACATTGGGGCGTCTTGTACGAGGCTGATCCCATACAAGCAGCTAACCGGGACAACCGGCAGCAACACAGGCAGACTGTCTGGGTCAATGGAAAGGTAGCCAATGGCCTACGTGATTCTGGTGCCACCATGACCCTACTACAGAAGAACCTCATCCCAGAGAGCCAACATACCGGAGACACTGTAGCCGTAAGGGTAGCGGGAGATACCATCTTCTGGCTACCCGTTGCCCGTGTTCACCTGGATTGGGGGGTTGGTTCGGGACACGTGAATGTGGGGGTGATGAAGGACTTGCCCGCGGATGTACTACTGGGGAATGATTTGGCCCCCCTCGTTTCTGCTTACGCCCCGATGGGCCCCGCTGAAGCCAATCCAGTGACTACCTGTGCCCAGACCCATGCTGCTGGAACCGGCCTGATTGCGGCTGAGAACTGGGTAAGACTATCTTCCCCGACATGTACCTTAGATCAGGCACAATATCACAGTCTAAAATTGGAATGTGACAAGTTGGCCAGTGAGAAATCAGAGATGCAACGACACTACGTCATGTATTATGAGATGTCCCATGGCTTGAACATTGAAATGCACAAACAGGCTGAAATTGTCAAAAGGTTAAATGGGATTTGCGCCCAGGTTTTGCCTTACCTTTCCCAAGAGCACCAGCAACAAGTTTTGGGAGCCATTGAGAGAGCAAAGCAAGTGACTGTCCCAGAACTGAATTTCATTATTCGTCCTGCAACCTTACAACTTCACCATCAGCTACTGACCCGGTAAGCAAAATGGCAATGCTGATGGGTTGTCCAGGCACTAGAGGAATGGAACTATGGACTAACCTCGGAGTCAACCCGTCTGGGGTCTCCTCCTGTGTTAGTCTCCTGCCGAAAGGGGAGATGTGTGACAGGTGTCACTTGGGGAACAGGGTGAATGAGAACCCCACCATGGTCTGTGATATTTGTCCACCATATTCCCAAGGATGTCTGTAAAGGACTATTTACTGATTCTGAACTCAACAGGTTAATTGAGAGATACTGATGTGTTCAGCTTCAATCACCTGTCTGCCTAGTGTAATGCTAATGAATCCCAGCTTCTAAAAGACCTGTTCATTGTTTGTGATGATGTGGATTGGAGCTGGTAGAACGTCTGGCTGCCTATTATGGGATGTCTAAGTGTCTTTCTGTGAGGAGGGGGGGAATCACCCCTCCTGCTAAGACTGTTTACTGAAAGAGAAGTTTGAACACACCTGACCTGTATGACCATTGTCATTGGACAGTTTAACCCGCCCTGTTCCCCAAGGATGGGAGGGAAGGGTTTTGAAGAGAAATGTGTTACCATGTGCTTGTAATAAAGTCATTCCCTGTTTTGGAACTTGAACACGGAGCGTTGTCTCGTTTTGTTCTGGAAGAATTATTCCTATGGGAAGCGGTCGCCTAACTGTGAAGTGTCTGGTAGCTGATGTGTGTTCGGGAATGGAATATACTTAAACGATGTTAACCCCTGTCGTTACAGGTGTGTAAACATTATGGCAGTGCTTATTGGTTGGCCTGTGTAATGGTACTGCTGGTGGTAGTGGTGGCAGTCTGTGTGGTGGTACCAATGGAGGTATTAGTGGTGGGCCTGTGTGGTGGTACCGATGGCGGTATGGGTGGTGGTGGTACCAATGGCGGTACAGGTGGTGGTGGTACTGATGGCGGTACGGGTGGTGGTGGTACTGATGGCGGTACGGGTGGTGGTGGTACTGATGGCGGTACGGGTGGTGGTGGCGGTACCGATGGCGGTACAGGTGGCGGTACGGGTGGTGGTGGTACCGATGGCAATAATGTAAAAGGAAAAAAGAGGGCGCACCAACCTAGTGCATTACCAATGGCTAGGTTTATTAAAAGTAAGTTAAAAGATTACAAATACTCACAAAGCAAGTATGATAGTAGGCACATAACCATTCCATCAAAGGGGATTGCCTCCTGCTGGAACCAGATGACCAGAGAGTCAAGACGACAGATATTACAGCTACGGCTGATGCGTTGCGAGGGCGCACCCTCTTCCTCAGAGCCAAAAAGTGATAGTACCGATGGCGGTATGGGTGGTGGTGGTACCGATGGCGGTACGGGTGGTGGCGGGTACCGATGGCGGTACAGGTGGCGGCGGTACCGATGGTGGTACAGGTGGCAGTACGGGTGGTGGTGGTACCGATGGCGGTACAGGTGGTGGTGGTACGGGTGGTGGTGGTGGCGGTACCGATGGTGGTGGTACCGATGGCGGTACAGCTGGTGGTGGTATCGATAGCGGTACGGGTGGTGGTGGTACCGATGGCGATACAGGTGGTGGCACTACCGACGGTGGTACAGGTGGTGGTACCGATGGCGGCACTAGTGGCGATACTGGTAGCGGCCCTGGAAGTACCTGATGGCAGTACTAGTGGCGGTACTGGTAGTGGTACTGATGGCGGTACTGGTAGCCTGTGGGGCGTTACCAATGGCGGTACCGATGGAGGTGGGCCTGTGACAGAAGGGCTGATTTCTTGACAGATGGGCTGATTGATTGACAGATGGGCTGATTGACAGATGGGCTGATTGGCTGGGCTGATTGGCAGATGGGCTGATTGATGTGCTGGGCTATGTGACAGGTCTTCTTTATTGGGAGGGGGGCCGTGTTGTGCACAGTAAACTGTAGACAAACTACACTGATCTCACTTACTGATCTCTGCTCTCTCCTCACAGATCGGTGTGTGAGGAGAGAGCACGGATCAGGTAGTAACTCCTGCTGTTTGTTTACATTTGTGACCGGCTGTGATTGGACACAGCCGGTCACGTGGTAAACAGCCAATTTCACTGGCTGTTTACCCTGATCGGGGACGCGCTGTGTCCAAGGGACACTCGCCTTCCCCGATCCCTGCTCTGCAAGCCTCTGGCGGCGCGCTCCGTGCGCGCTGCCGAGTTTGTTGTGACATGTGATCGGGTGTGACGTTGACACAGCCGATCACATGGTAAACAGCCAATGAAATTGGCTGTTTACCGTGATCGGGGAAGCGCTGTGTCCGAGGGACACACGCCGTCCCCGATCACCGCGCTGCGCGTCCCCGATCACCGCGCTGCGCGCCCCCGCAGGCGCGCGCAAGGCATTATCCTGCAGGACGTCAATAGACGTCCAGTGTGGATAATGCAACCACTTCCTGGACGCCAATCTCCTATTGACGGGGCGGGAAGTGGTTAAAGGCCGCATACACTGATATATTATGAAAAATTGTTTTATTGTTACATAAAAATTACAGATCAGACAAAATGATCAATATTAAAAAACGTCAAGCGTCTAACAACGTGTGCATGTGACAAAAACAACGAAAAACAAAATACAACAATTTATGTGGATTGACAATAATACTGTCCAGTGGGTAAGAGTCCCATGATACCCGACACGTTTCTGGTTGAACACCTTTGAAAAAAAGGGGGTCGCCCTGGGACTTTAAATGAGGTGGTCACAGTTTGCCACTGAGTAACATGAGTAATTGCAGTATAAATATTTGTAGCGCCCTCCCCAATTTGGGGGGCGCTATATTCAAATTTAAGGGCTGTCTGAGCCTGTACATTCAATTGAGATGCTTCTGCTCTGGATGTGATGCTCCCTGGTAGTAAAGTTCCCTGTTGCCTGTGGGTGACACTGTCACCTCCGGCCCAGGTAGAACCACAGGAGGTATTGCATCCCCATTGGGTGTCCTCTCTCGGTGGCCTGCAGTGGGCGTGGTCTGCTCACTGTGCATGCTGGGAGGGGGTACATAAGGGGCAAACGCCGTTAGGCGTGAGGAGATCCAGGGGACCCCTTGGTCCAGTTTGGCACATACCCCACCTCCGGTGGCCCTCATGGCCAGGGGTGCGTGCGTGAGTTTGGGTCCCGGGCACCTTTAGCCCGAGGCTGCATCGATGTAGGTGGGCCCAGCACCTTTAGCTGAGGCCTACATCCGAAAAAGGAGTCCCGGGGTACCCAAGTGAGGGTGACCCACTCTGAAGGAGAGGAAGCTAGGGGAGGATCGGTCCCAAGGGGATTAGGGAAGAAGTCACTGTCTCGGGAGAGGCCTGGTTACCTGTCAGAGGGTAGGATTCCAATCCGCCAAAAGCCTTTTAACGTGCCCCATTGGCACCTAAGTTTTAGTTGTTGCTTGGCCGGGAAGTTTGGGACTTAAATATTCTGTGACAGAGGATCTCCTTCTCGTATTCTAGGGAAACTATAAGTATCTGTTCCGTGCTCCACACCGGCTGCTAGGACCGCTCTTAAGGGGACTATCCGGGTGAGCAAAAACCCACTCAGGCTTGAGTGGCGACGATTGTATCGTAGGTGTTGCGTGCCTGAACCAACCTCCCTTTCTTCATCTCTAAACCTGCTTTCAAGTTATACAAGAAAAAAAAAGAAAAAACCTTGTCGTTCAGGTTTCAATCCTGTGTGGACATTGACTTTATTCAAGATTGTCTAGACAACAGAGCATGAGGATCCACTATGGAGAGGTAATAGCCACAAGGCCCAAAGAAAAAAAACTAACACTGCTTGCCTCTCTACACTTTGGGAGGAATACCGGGCAGGTAGCAGGTGTGCCCTACTGTGCCAAGGAAGAGAGAATTAGTAGGGTGGGTGAGTGCTACACGTTTATTAAAAATTTATGTACATACATGGATAATATATCATACTAGCTCAGCCAATGAAATTGCACATGATGAAGAGAATAAATTAAGTTGATACAAACGTTGTACAATGGAGTATATACATCTGCAAGCAACAAAGAAATCTCACACGTTTCGCAAGATCATTGCTCGCTCATCAGGGGTAGATGCAGATGAGATGTATCTAAGTAGACAAAAAGATGTGTCACAGTGGTAAATGTATAAACGATGGTAGAAGGGGCCAGAACAGAACGGCCCGATACTTACCAATGAACAAAACCAGAGTGTCCATCGCTGAACCCCCAATGGACGGCAGCAGCAAGAGTATGGCACGGGAGCTGAGGGGGAGAAGGCGAACACGGATACCCCCGGGGGGGGGAGGCAGGCGGCAGACATGGCATGGGTAAAGGTGTATGGTTCTAATTGTCTCAGAGTGTAACTTGATGGATATCAGCTGTAGACACAGATGTATATGTATCAATGATTTGCCACGAATAGTAAGATGAACATAAAATTGTATAATGTAATTATATATGAGAGCATGTGTACTCTAACATATGTATGTCAGGCATTACTAAATAAGCAGAGTAGACAAAAGTTATTATAAAATTATTGGTATAGAAGCATATGTGGACTGACCTGATCCAATAATGGAGCAGACATAAAGACCATGGGTTAGTATGTAAATCCTAAAAATGTGTTTGTCTGGGAAATAAACCCCTATAATGGGAAAAAGGAAAAATTTGTATAAAACAGTGTTGTAGATAAAACAAAAAAGTGCACATGCACTCCCACTGCCAGCTGATGCTCCGGCGTTGGCGCATCATTCCATCTTCGCATGGCGTTGGGGGCGGAGTGGCTGTGATTACTTTTTTCACTCACCATCACTAGGCACACCATAGAGATTCCCATTGCTGTCTAGCTGTTTTCATACTAAGGTAACATACACTTTCTCCACCCCAGCACTCACTAGTGATGAGCCGAACACCCCCGGGTTCGGTTCGCACCAGAACCCGCAAATGGACCGAAAGTTCGTACGAACATTAGAACCCTATTAAATACAATGGATGCGAACGTTCGAATTCTAAAGTGCTAATTATAACGACTATTATGCATGTTATTGTCCTAAAAAGGGTTTGGGAACCCGGGTTCTGCACCAGGGGACATGTATCAATGCAAAAAGAAGTTTTAAAAACGGTCGTTTTTCGGGAGCAGTCATTTTAATGATGCATAAAGTGAAAAAAAAAAGTCAAATATTCCTTTAAATATCGTACCTGGGGGGTGTCTAAAGTATGCCTGTGAAGTGCCACGTGTTTCCCGTGTTTAGAACTGTCCCTGCACAAAATGACACTTCTAAAGGAAAAAAAAGCCATTTAAAACTGCTTGCGGCTTTAATGTAATGTCTGGTCCCGGTAATATGGATGAAAATCTTTAAGAAAAATGGCATAGCTACCCCATGACCCCCCCCCCTACCCCAGCCCATTACCAGCCCCTTTGGGTCTTGTATGGATATTAAGGGGAACACCGCACACAAAATAAAAAAGGCCCTATATACTCTGAACAGCCGTATACAGGCGGTGCATACAAGACAGGGACTGTAGGTTTGTTCTTATGTAGAATGTGTTTGTAATTTTGAACAGGTACATTGTTTAAGTGTAGCTCCAGCCCAAAAATCTATTTTTAAACTTTTTGGAAAACATAGGTAAGGGTTATCACCCCTGTAACATTTGTTTTGCTGTCTGTGCCCCTGTTCAGAACATTTCACCTCACTTTCCGTCCCAATGACAACTGTTTTTGAAATGTGGTGTTTTTCTTGAAACAAGGATTGGTGATAAAGCATCAGTACAGAGGAGACACCTTTCTCCCATATTAATTCTTACAGGAGAGAATTTTCCTTCCTAGGGGTAGATTTCCTCTCACTTCCTGTTGTCTTCTTGCGTTTGCAAGTAGGAGTCGTTTGTAAGTTGGATGTTTGAAAGTAGGGACCTGCCGTATATACTCTGCAGAAATAGGCCCCTTAGTTGTTGGTGTTGGCACAACACTGTAAGCACTCACAGTTACTCTTGGTTGGTGCTGGAACGCCCTGCTGTCAACTATTATATCAGGAATTGTAATTACATATAATTGTTGAACAGTGGTAGTAAAAATTGGGCCTTTGATGGTGGTGCTGGTGCCACAACACTGTAAGCCCTGACAGTTACTCTTGGTGGGTGCAGCAATGGGCCCTGCTGTGAATTATTAGATCAAGAATTGTAATTGCATGCCCCTGTTGAACAGGGGCTGAAAAATTGGGCCTTTCGTGGTGGTGGTGGTGGTGGTGGTGTTGCCACAACACTGTAAGCCCTCAGAGTTACTCTTGGTGGGTGCAGGAATGGGCCCTGCTGTGAATTATTAGATCAAGAATTGTAATTACATGCCCCTTTTGAACAGGGGCTGAAAAATTGGGCCTTTCGTGGTGGTGGTGGTGGTGGCGTTGCCACAACACTGTAAGCCCTCAGAGTTACTCTTGGTGGGTGCAGCAATGGGCCCTGCTGTGAATTATTAGATCAAGAATTGTAATTACATGCCCCTGTTGAACAGGGGCTGAAAAATTGGGCCTTAGGCACTGGTGGCACAACACTGCAACCCCTCACAGATACTGTACTTGGAGCACAGCAATGAGCCCTGTTGCAAAGTATTGCTTCAAAAATTGTAATTACACGCCCCTGTTAAACAGGGGCTGAAAAATTGGGCGTTAGGCACTGGTGGCGGCACCCATAAACAAAAATGATCTTCCAAGCTATCATCATCAATCGTATCATTGAGGACTCGGAGGAGGAGGATAGCCAGTCAACATAACAGCACAGGCACTCAGCATCAGCATCAGTCTTGAAGGGATGTGACATGTTAAAATCAATTAGTCTGTTATATCAGCATCAGGTGTGTGGTAGCTGGTGGTGATCCAAGACTGGTTCATCTTGATGAAAGTCAGTCGATCAACCGAGTCGGTGGACAGGCGCACCCTGTGATCCGTGACAAATCCTCCAGAAGCACTGAATGTGCGTTCCGAAAGAACGCTGGATGCAGGACAGGCCAGTAGCTCAATTGCATACTGTGCAAGCTCTGGCCAGTGATCCATCCTCAAGACCCAGTAAGCCAGAGGATTTTCGGTGGGGAAGGTGTCCAAGTCTGACCTTGCCCCTAGATATTCCTGCACCATGTTTATCAGACGCTGGTGATGGTTGCTGGAACCGATCATACTTTGGGGCTGCGGACTAAAGAATTGTCTGAACGCATCGGTCAGACGGCCACCTTCCCCACCGCTCCTTCTTTGACTGGCCGAAGCCTCAGCAACTCGTTGTCCAGGACCAGGAGTTTGTAACCTCCCAGTTTCTGGGAACGCGTTGCACAGACCTTTCTGCAAGGCCTCCCGGAGTTGTCTCATCCTCTGCTCCCTCTGCGACGGTAACATAAGGTCCGCAACCTTACCCTTGTACCGTGGATCAAGGAGAGTGGCCAGCCAGTAATGGTCCCTCTCCTTGATCCGAAGAATACGAGGATCCTTCCGCAGACTTTGCAGGATCAGGGAGGCCATGCAGCGTAGGTTAGCTGAGGCATTCGGTCCGGAGTCCTCTGGGTCACTAAGGACGACATGATCCGCAGCCACCTCCTCCCAGCCACGTACAAGTCCACTGGTTTCTTGGGACTGTAAATCATCCCTAAAAGACTGCTGCTGATGATGCTGAGTGCCAGCCTCCACCTCCATGCTGACACAATCCTCCTCCTCCTCCTCCTCCTCCTCTTCCTGTGCGATGGGTGGGACAGAAGGAACACTGTCTGGGTAAAGGGGGCCTTGAGAGGCAAGGAAGTCCTCCTCTTCCTGCCTCTGTTCTGCCTCAAGTTCCCTGTCCATTATTCCACGCAGCGTGTGCTCCAACAGGTGGACAAGAGGTACAGTGTCACTGATGCATGCACTGTCACTGCTCACCATCCTCGTGGCCTCCTCAAATGGTGCCAGGACAGTGCATGCATCCCTGATCATGCCCCACTGGCGTGGAGAAAAAAAACCAAGCTCCCCTGACCCTGTCCTGGTGCCGTAGTCGCACAGGTACTCATTGATGGCCCTCTGCTGCGTGTGCAGCCGCTACAGCATGGCCAACGTTGAGTTCCACCAGGTGGGCATGTCACATATAAGGCGGTTCTTGGGCAGGTTCAACTCCTTTTGCAGCTCAGCCAGGCGAGCACTGGCATTATAAGATCTGCGGAAATGCACACAGACTTTCCTGGCCTGCCTCAGGACATCCTGTAAGCCCGGGTACCTGCCCAAGAACCGCTGCACCACCAGGTTAAGGACGTGAGCCACACAGGGCACATGGGTCAGTTGTCCCTGTCGGAGGGCGGAGAGGAGGTTGGTGCCATTGTCGCAAACCACCATTCCTGGCTTAAGCTGGCGTGGCGTCAACCACCTCTCGGCCTGGCCCTGCAGAGCAGACAGGACCTCTGCCCCAGTGTGGCTTCTGTCCCCCAAACACACCAGCGCAAGCACGGCATGGCATCTTTTTGCCTGCGTACTTGAGTAGCCCCTTGAATGGCTACGGAGCACCGCTGGTTCAGAGGACAAAGCACAGGAAGAGGCCATGGAGGAAGAAGAAGAGGAGGGGGTGGAGGAGAGAGGTGTGTCACAACCAGTAGTAGCATTTTGGAGGCGTGGCGGTGGAACAACCTCCAACACTACTGCACCTTGTCCTGCATCCTTCCCAGCTGCCAAAAGAGTGACCCAATGGGCCGTGAAAGAAAGGTAACGTCCCTGTCCATGCCTGCTGGACCATGAGTCAGCGGTAATATGCACCTTACCGCTGACCGCCCTGTCCAGCGAGGCCAAGACATTGCCTTCCACATGCCGGTAGAGAGCCGGAATAGCCTTCCGTGAGAAAAAGTGGCGTTTGGGAACCTGCCACTGAGGAACCGCACATTGCACAAACTCACGGAAGGGGGCCGAGTCTACCAACTGAAAAGGCAGCAGTTGAAGCGCTAGCAATTTAGCCAAGCTAGCATTCAACCGCTGGGCATGTGGATGGCTGGGAGTGAACTTCTTTCGACGGTCCAGCAGCTGGGGCAGGGAAATTTGCCTGCTAGAATCGGACGTCGGTGTACTGCTAGCAGAGTGGCCGCAAGTACTTGGCTGTGACACACCTAATTCTACACCTTCATTCCTCTCAGTGCATGTTTCAGAGAGGACTGAAGTTATAGTGGGGTTGGAGATCCCAGCTGATGCGGTGCAAGGAGAGGTCCGCTTTGTTCTTTGGTGTGGGTCTTTGAGGTAGGCTTGCCAACGAGCTGCATGGCAGGTCAACATATGTCTGGTCAGGCATGTGGTACCCAAGCGGCTGATGTTTTGGCCACGCGATATACGCTTGAGACATATGTTGCAAACAGCAGCTGTGCGATCTGATGCACTAGCCTCAAAAAAGGCCCACACCAAAGAACTTTTTGAATGACGGGCAGAGGCAGCGCCCTGCACAGGCGGAGCTCTGCGGTGTGATTCCGTCGGTGTACTGCCCTTACGCTGGCCACCAAAGGGCATCCTGCCTCGTTGGAGATGTGCCTCCTCCTCATCCTCCTCCTCCTCCTCTCTCCTATTAGGCACCCACGTGGAGTCAGTGACCTCATCATCCCCTCCCTCCTCATCACTGGAGCCAATCTGGCAGTATGCTGCAGCTGCTGGAACATGACTGCCAGATTGGTGTCCTTCTTGAGCATCCCCTCTGTCTGCTCTCACGCTACTGCCTTCCTCTAGCTGGGTTTCATCATCAGACCCTTCGAAACGCTGGGAATCCTCCTGGAGCATGTACCCAACACTGTGCTCAAACAGTTCGGGGGACTCCTCAGGAGGAGGACATGGTGGGTCTAGGGAAGGAGTGACTGATGATGAGTCTGACATTGATACCAGGGAAGAGGACACTTTGGCAGCTGCTTTGCCAGTACCCTGAGCCTGGGTGAGAGAGGATGAGGAGGAGGAGGAGGGCTTGGTCATCCACTCTACCAAGTCTTCGGCATGATGTGGCTCAACATGTCCAGCTGCCGAAAAGAAGGACAAGCGTGTCCCATGGCCATGTGCTGATGACAATGCACCGCGTCCACGACCAGCACTGTTGCCCCCAGACACAGAGCCTGCTTGCCCTCTTTTATTGCCTCCTGACTGTCTGCCTCTCCTTGTTTGCCTTCCAGACATTCTAATGGATGGCCTGCAGGGAGATGGGAAAAAAGCAATAAGGGCTACCTTCAGGTGTCCTTCTCTGTCCCTTTACTTAAGGATTTCTAAATATGGTTGAGGATGATTGCTTTCGCACAGAATAGCACAATGACCATTTCCCTGACTGTCCAAAAAACAAGGATTTCAAAGATGGTTGATGAGGAATGCTTTAGCACAGTATAGCACAATGAGAATTTCCCTCACTGTCCTTCCCTGTCCCTACAAACAAGGATTAGCACAGTAAAACACACTGACACTCTCCCTACCTATAGTTTTCTGTCCCTATAAAAAATGTTTTTTTAAAGATGGTTGATGATGAATGCTTTAGCACAGTATAGCACAAGGAGAATTTCCCTCACTGTCCTTCCCTGTCCCTACAAACAAGGATTAGCACAGTAAAACACACTGACACTCTCCCTACCTATAGTTTTCTGTCCCTATAAAAAATGTTTTTTTAAAGATGGTTGATGATGAATGCTTTAGCACAGTATAGCACAAGGAGAATTTCCCTCACTGTCCTTCCCTGTCCCTACAAACAAGGATTAGCACAGTAAAACACACTGACACTCTCCCTACCTATAGTTTTCTGTCCCTCTAAAAAATGTTTTTTTAAAGATGGTTGATGATGAATGCTTTAGCACAGTATAGCACAAGGAGAATTTCCCTCACTGTCCTTCCCTGTCCCTACAAACAAGGATTAGCACAGTAAAACACACTGACACTCTCCCTACCTATAGTTTTCTGTCCCTATAAAAAATGTTTTTTTAAAGATGGTTGATGATGAATGCTTTAGCACAGTATAGCACAAGGAGAATTTCCCTCACTGTCCTTCCCTGTCCCTACAAACAAGGATTAGAACAGTAAAACACACTGACACTCTCCCTGCCTATAGTTTTCTGTCCCTATAAAAAATGTTTTTTTAAAGATGGTTGATGATGAATGCTTTAGCACAGTATAGCACAAGGAGAATTTCCCTCACTGTCCTTCCCTGTCCCTACAAACAAGGATTAGCACAGTAAAACACACTGACACTCTCCCTACCTATAGTTTTCTGTCCCTATAAAAAATGTTTTTTTAAAGATGGTTGATGATGAATGCTTTAGCACAGTATAGCACAAGGAGAATTTCCCTCACTGTCCTTCCCTGTCCCTACAAACAAGGATTAGCACAGTAAAACACACTGACACTCTCCCTACCTATAGTTTTCTGTCCCTATAAAAAATGTTTTTTTAAAGATGGTTGATGATGAATGCTTTAGCACAGTATAGCACAAGGAGAATTTCCCTCACTGTCCTTCCCTGTCCCTACAAACAAGGATTAGCACAGTAAAACACACTGACACTCTCCCTACCTATAGTTTTCTGTCCCTATAAAAAATGTTTTTTTAAAGATGGTTGATGATGAATGCTTTAGCACAGTATAGCACAAGGAGAATTTCCCTCACTGTCCTTCCCTGTCCCTACAAACAAAGATTAGCACAGTAAAACACACTGACACTCTCCCTACCTATAGTTTTCTGTCCCTATAAAATTTTTTTTTTAAAGATGGTTGATGATGAATGCTTTAGCACAGTATAGCGCAAGGAGAATTTCCCTCACTGTCCTTCCCTGTCCCTACAAACAAGGATTAGCACAGTAAAACACACTGACACTCTCCTTACCTATAGTTTTCTGTCCCTATAAAAAATGTTTTTTTAAAGATGGTTGATGATGAATGCTTTAGCACAGTATAGCACAAGGAGAATTTCCCTCACTGTCCTTCCCTGTCCCTACAAACAAGGATTAGCACAGTAAAACACACTGACACTCTCCCTACCTATAGTTTTCTGTCCCTATAAAAAATGTTTTTTTAAAGATGGTTGATGATGAATGCTTTAGCACAGTATAGCACAAGGAGAATTTCCCTCACTGTCCTTCCCTGTCCCTACAAACAAGGATTAGCACAGTAAAACACACTGACACTCTCCCTACCTATCCTTCTCTTTCCCTAAACTAAAGGAATCCAGGTTAAGCAAGAAAAAAAAATGTCACTGTCCCTGCCTATGCTTCTCTTTCCCTGCTCCGGAACACACTACACTAGGCCGCCGTGCTGGCGGCCTTTTATAGTGTGGGGCGTGTACTAAACACCCTCAGCAATAATTGGCCACAGGCATCCTGCCTGTGGCCAATCATTGCTCTCCTCGCTGCCGGCGCTGTGATTGGCCAAGCATGCGGGGTCACAGTGCATGCTTGGCCAATCACAGCGCCTGGATGACACTGCGATGGCGTAGTGCATTGTGGGCCGCGAATTAGGCGCGAACGGCCCAAATCGTTCGTTGTTCAGCGAACGATCGAACAGCCGATGTTCGAGTCGAACGTATGTTCGACTCGAACACCGAGCTCATCCCTAGCACTCACCCGATGCTTTAGCTTTAACTGTACTCCTTGCACTTTTTTGTTTTATCTACATTATTTAGCTTATTTAGTAACGCCTGACATACATACTTATGTTCGAGTATTTCTATCGCCTTCTCCCCCTCAGCTCCCGTGCCATACTCTTGCTGCTGCCGTCCATTGGGGGTTCAGCAATGGACACTCTGGTTTCGTTCATTGGTAAGTATTGGGCCGTTCTGTTCTGGCCCCTTCTACCATTGTTCATACATTTACCACTGTGACACATCTATTTGTCTATTTAGATGCATCTCATCTGCATCTACCCCTGATGAGCGAGCAATGATCTCACGAAACGCGTTGGTTTCTTTGATGCTTGCATATGTATATTCTCCATTGTACAACGTTGTATCAACTTAATTTATTCTCTTCATCATGTGCAATTTCATTGGCTGAGCTAATATGTTATATAATCCATGTATGTACATTAATTTTTAATAAACATTTATACTGCAATTACTTCTGTTACTCAGTGGCAAACTGTAACCACCTCATTTAAAGTCCCAGGGCGACCCCCTTTTTTTCGTATATGTATTTAGGGATGGAGGTGTATCACTGGTGACTCCAGACCTTTTATTTTGCTGGTTGAACACCTTCGTCAGGGGTATAGGATGGAGGTAAGTATGGTCATAAATTGTTTTTACTCTAAAACGATATAATAAAAAGACATATCAGAGAACAGTACAGATCAAGCACGGGATATAGACAATAGCCATTGAAATTGTAAACACAGCCGAACTATTGGAGACATTACATACCAGATGGAGTGATTCCATAGAGAAAGTAGATGAGGCAACTGTCAGAGTGGGGGTGCAGATGGACGCCAGCCTGATGTCAATCTGGGTTTGAAGTTACAAGATGTATTTAAACAGATAGGTAACGGCAACTGAGTTCCAATAGTCGAATGTGACTGGCAACAAGAGGAGCACAATGTCAAGATTATGTAATGTGCAGAGGTCAAATTCTTACTAGTTGGGATCATAAAAACAGAGAAGGGGAACCAGAGAAGGTAAATGAAGCTAATGCCAATTGATGTGTAGTCTAGCATAGCTTATTGATTGCTTTGGTTTGCTGGAGTTTTTGCCCTTTTTTTTCAGCCGTAATAGCCCATATCCAAGATGGCTACCGACCAACTTCCGGCTTTCTTTTTCGTACATCACGGGACACAGAGCGACTTAGTCATTACTAATGGGTTATATAGATTACCTTCAGGTGTTGGCACTGGCCAATTCCAAACCGGAAGTACCCTCCCTTATATAAGCCCCTCCCATCCGGGAGCACCTCAGTTTTTTTGCCAGTGTCTAAGGTGTTGGCCAAAGAGTAACATGTGTTTTCACTGGGCTTGCGTACAGGTTCTTTTGGGCCTTAGTAAGCTGTTCCGGATCCCACCAAAAAAGCTTCATAGCTAAACGGTCGGTACCCGGGCCTTGCAGCAGAAGAGCAAGGTTTTGCCTGTAATGCCTCTCTTAGGAGGGCTGGACCCTGGGATCCAGAGCTCTGGTCATACCCACGACCAAGATGTTGTCTGTGCAGGGTGCTATACAGGTCCAGGGGAGTGGAATCCTTGGGAACCCGGTCCCTGAAGGTTTAATTACAATGCCTGCCGTGATAGGTGAAGTTTGGACTTCTGTGGACCAAACAAAGTCCTGCGGCGGGGATCAGGTAAGTGGGGGCCCCCAGGAACTTGGTTCTATTGGGGGACCCCCAAGCCTAATTTGTCTTTCTGTCTGTTACCTAACGGTATTCCCGCTAAATATCTGTGTTTGCCTGTATCTACTGAAAATTTAAAATTTTAATAGTAGTCAAGAAAAAAAAAAAAAGGGACCGCGGTACCTGTGTTAAACCACTAGATGCCACTGTAGTCCATTTTTCTTGTCATGTGGATCTTTGGTTTTCTCAAGTCAAAAGATCCAGGCAGATGGTAAGTTTCTCTGTGGGAATCCACTTCCTCTGCCCTGTTGCTGCGCTCATCCACCGCACAGGCCCTCCGGCAAAAAGGGCCCTGGCTCCTAGTCCCTGTTTGATTTCGAAAAGGGCACCAATGGCGCACGGGCGCGCGCGCGGGCGCGTGCACGCGCCTCCTATGAAAAAAAAGGGGCGGGGCGGGTGGATGACGCTCGATGCGCGCCGCGGCGCTTCTGCGCATGTGCAGGCGTCCCAGCTTGTATAAAGACACAGTACAAGTGTCAGCTGGATGCAAACAGAGCTAGCAACAAACAGTGGCACACAGAGGCGGTTGATGCAGGCATCCCCATAGAAAGGCACTTTAGTGGACACCAGCTGGTATATAGCAGCAACTGTGTTAGACTATTACCAGCAAAAATTGGTGTATGACGACGGGAATACCTCAGCTTTGTGCTTAAAGGATATGTCGTCCAGACGCTCCGGAAATAGGTCTTCCAGGAAGCCAAAGGGGTCTCCATCGGGCTCTGAGGATATTGGGCATGCTTGTACTGCACCAATCTCCCCTGAGAATTCAGAGGTCAGTAGCCGTAGAAACCCCGCAGGAATGCCTGGTGCTGCGGCTGTCCCCAGTCCACCTGCTCCTGTATATATAACAGAGGAGGTTTTATCCTCAACTCTGGGAGGATTGGAAGAGAGATTAACAGCATTGATCGCTGCTTCCCTGTCACAGGAAAAGCGCGTCCGATCTCCGTCTCCTCCTTCAGAGTGCCTGTTAGTGGAGGAACAGCCCCACACAGAGATCGACCTACCTGAAGGGGATCAGGATGAGGTTGATTCAGTTATGCAGGAATCAACAGTGGAAGAACCTTTCTCAGCCTCTCAGGCTGAAAGATTATGGGTTCAGTCTCTGACTAACATGGTCCGATCAGCATTTAAAATGCCTCTGGCGGAACCACCATCCACTACGGTTTCCTCGCTGGGGTCGCTAAAAGCTCCCCAGGCTGTCTGTTCCTTCCCAATCCACCCTTTATTAGAAGGGCTTATTTACCAGGATTGGGAGCATCCTGATAAAATATTTGCTCCCCCCAAGAGATTTCCGGTGATCTATCCCATGGAGGATAAGTTCATAAAAAAATGGAGGGTCCCTACAGTGGACGCAGCCATCTCTTCTGTTAACAAATCACTGACATGTCCAGTAGATAATGTTCCAATGTTCAAAGACCCAATAGATAAAAAATTGGAGTCTTTACTAAAATCTGCTTTCTCTACAGCAAGCATGGTGACACAACCTGCGGTAGCAGCGATTGGAGTCTGCCAAGCAGTGAAAGATCAGTTGAAACAAGTCTTAAGGGACTTACCAGATCAGCAGGCTCTTGCCCTAGCTGACCTGCCTAGAGCCTTGTGTTTTGCGGTGGATGCCATAAAGGATACAATCCAACAGGCCTCCCGCTTTACGCTGTCTATAGTACATATGCGTAGGCTTCTGTGGCTCAAAAACTGGTCTGCTGAAGCTCCCTGTAAAAAACTGCTGGTTAGCTTCCCATTTCATGGAGAACGCTTATTTGGAGAAGATCTGGACAAATATATCCAGAAAATTTCTGCCGGTAAAAGTTCACTCTTACCGGTTAAGAACAAGGGTAGAAGTCCTTCTTTTAAGAGGCCTACTTCTCCAGTCCCGGGCACATCGGCTGTGAAGCAGTTCCGACGGCCTCCGCGGTCAAATTCAGGGGGCAGAAATCAGGGACAATCACAGGGTAACAAGAAGCCCTGGATCAAGAGAGGTACAAAACCTCCCCCCAAGGCATGAAGCGTTGCCCCCACTCAATCGGGTGGGGGGAAGACTTCAGTTGTTCACAGAGACCTGGCGGGACACCATCAGAGACAGATGGGTGCTCTCCGCAGTAAGTCTGGGATACAAGCTGGAGTTAAAAGGCACTCCTCCTGCCCAATTTATGAGGTCAAACGTGCCAAGAGATCCCCAGAAGAGAGGATCCCTCCTTCTGGCACTAGAACAACTATTGCTCCAAGGTGTAATCATGAAGGTTCCCCTGGAAGAAAGCGGATTCGGGTTTTACTCAAACCTTTTCACAGTCCCCAAACCAAATGGGGACGTGAGGCCCATATTAAATCTAAAAGGGCTAAACAAGTTCCTAAATATCAGGACTTTTCGGATGGAGTCGATCTGATCGGTGGCCACCGCCCTACAAGGGCAGGAATGGTTAGCCTCGATCGACATAAAGGATGCTTATCTGCATATTCCCATCTTTCCGGCCCACCAGAAATTTCTACGCTTTGCAGTAGAAGGGCGCCATTTTCAGTTCAGAGCCTTACCTTTCGGTCTGGCCACAGCACCACGAGTGTTCACAAAAATTCTGGCCCCATTATTGGCCAATCTAAGAACACAAGGTGTAACGATAATGGCATATCTAGACGACCTGCTACTAATAGACCACTCAGTGGAAAAGCTGGAAGTAGCTATTCACAAGACAATCAAGTATCTGGAATATCACGGTTGGATTATCAACCGGGACAAGTCAGCTCTAAGACCAGTCAAAAGTCTGGAATACTTAGGGCTAAGGCTGGATTCAAATCAGAGAAAGATTTTCTTACCTCCAGAGAAGGTGTCGTCTTTAAAAGATTTGACCCACTTAGTGGGTACAAAAAGAAAACCATCCATACGCCTCTGCATGAGGCTGCTGGGAAAAATGGTGGCTTAATTCGAAGCGGTACCCTACGGTCAATTCCATTCAAGGAATTTGCAAAGGGCCATACTGTCAGCCTGGAACAAAAAAGTTCAGGCTTTAGACTTACCAATGTCCCTGTCCCCTTCCGTTCGCAAGAGCCTCCATTGGTGGTTGGTGCCCCAGAATCTGGAAAAAGGGAAACCCTTCAGTCCGGTTTCTTGGAAGGTAGTCACTACAGATGCCAGCCTCATAGGCTGGGGGGCAGTACTGGAGCAATGGTCTCTCCAGGGCAAGTGGTCAGAAGCAGAAAAGGCCCTGCCCATCAATCTCTTAGAGATACGAGCAGCCCGGTATGCCCTAGTAGCATGGACATCCAAACTCCAAGGGTCCCCTGTCAGAATTCAATCAGACAATGCCACAGCAGTGGCATATATCAATCACCAGGGTGGCACCAGGAGTCGTGCAGCCCAGAGGGAAGCAAATTGCATCCTGGAGTGGGCAGAAAAATATGTCCCAGCCATATCCGCGGTTTTCATCCCAGGAGTGGAAAATTGGAGAGCGGACTTTCTAAGTCGCCAACAATTATGCCCGGGGGAATGGTCTCTTCACCCCTTGGTTTTCCAGGCAATATGCCAGCGGTGGGGAACACCGGATGTAGATCTGCTAGCATCCAGATTCAACGCAAAGGTGGACAGATTTGTGTCTCGCACAAGGGATCCCCTAGCTTGCGGCTCGGATGCCCTAGTGTTCCCTTGGGATCAGTTCAAGCTGATATATGCATTCCCACCGCCACAATTGTTACCGCGATTACTCCGCAGAATCAGGGTAGAAAAGAAACCAGTGATTCTGGTGGCTCCAGCGTGGCCCCGAAGGGCATGGTACGCGGAGATTGTAAAAATGTCAGTGAGGAGTCCTTGGACCCTCCCACATCGTCCGGACCTGCTGTCGCAGGGACCGATATACCACCCTTCCTTACCAGCCCTAGGTTTGACGGCCTGGCTATTGAAGCCCACATTCTGAAAAAGAGAGGGGTCTCTAATTCTGTGGTATCTACCATGATCAATGCCAGGAAGCCGGTATCCAGGCAGATCTATTATAGGATCTGGAAAGCGTACATTACGTGGTGTGAGGCCAAGAAATGGCATCCACGTAAGTACGTGATAGGGAGGATTTTGGACTTCCTACAGTGGGCTGTAGATAGGAAGCTGGCCTTGAGTACTATCAAGGGTCAGATTTCGGCCTTGTCAATATTTTTTCAAAGGCCCTTGGCTTCGCATTCACTAGTCAAAGCTTTCATACAAGGAGTGATGCGTATTAGCCCTCCAGTTAGTATTCCCATATGTCCTTGGGACTTAAACCTGGTTCTGTCAGTTCTACAGAAACAACCGTTGAACCATGGCAACACATTTCCTTGGTTCTTCTCACCAGGAAATTGATTTTCTTAGTAGCCGTTTGTTCGGCTAAAAGAGTATCGGAATTAGCCGCCTTGTCCTGTAAGGAGCCATATCTGGTTGTCCATAAGGACAGAGTAGTATTACGTCCTCATCCAGCCTTTCTTCCTAAGGTGGTATCGAGGTTTCATTTGAACCAAGATGTGGTTCTTCCTTCTTTTTTCCCCAAACCTAGCTCGGTAGAGGAAAAGTTATTGCATTCTTTGGATGTAGTAAGAGCAGTTAAAGCTTATCTAAAAGCCACTGCTCAGATTCGCAGAACGGATACTTTGTTTATTCTGCCGGAAGGCCCTAAAAAGGGTCAGGCAGCATCAAAATCCACTTTAGCCAAGTGGATTCGACAGGTCATAATACAAGCCTATGGCTTGAGAAAGAGACCGCCTCCGTTCAAAGTTAGGGCGCACTCCACAAGAGCAGTTGGAACTTCATGGGCAGTGCATCACCAGGCCTCCCTGGCTCAAGTATGTAAGGCCGCAACATGGTCTTCGGTACACACGTTTACTAGATTCTACCAGGTAGACGTTAGAAGTCAGGAGGATGTCGCCTTTGGGCGCAGTGTGTTGCAGGCCGCAAAAGATCCTCATGCCTGATGGCGCCCAGTTTATGTATCCCTCCCCTCATTTGGCATTGCTTTGGGACGTCCCATTAGTAATGACTAAGTCGCTCTGTGTCCCGTGATGTACGAAAAAGAAAAAGGGATTTTTATAACAGCTTACCTGTAAAATCCTTTTCTTGGAGTACATCACGGGACACAGAGCTCCCACCCCTCTTTTTGGGACACTTATTGCTTGGCTACAAAACTGAGGTGCTCCCGGATGGGAGGGGCTTATATAGGGGAGGGTACTTCCGGTTTGGAATTGGCCAGTGCCAACACCTGAAGGTAATCTATATAACCCATTAGTAATGACTAAGTCGCTCTGTGTCCCGTGATGTACTCCAAGAAAAGGATTTTACAGGTAAGCTGTTATAAAAATCCCTTTTTTGCGGTCACCGGAAGTGATGCCATCACGCGCCGTCTGAGTGACGGCTCGTATGGTCGGTCGCCCTGCAAAGACGCGGCACCACGCGCCACGTCCTCATCACGCGGACACTTGGAGCCAGTGAGAGGTGAGTATAAAAGAGCGCCAAAGTGAACCACTGGTGTCATTTCCCAGTGCCATCATAGGAGGCACTCGGGACTCTGCAAATTTGGATGGGACATATAGGAAGGACCCTGAACCATGGAGCCCTTTCTGTATTGTCCTGAACCAGCAGGCTCTTTCCTTTTCTGTTGGGCCTTTTTGGAGGGACTAGGAGCCTCTATCTTTTGGATATTCGGGTGAGTTATCATTAATAGGTTACTACCCCTGAACACTCTGGAGAGCCACCCCCCTCTAACTGAGCATATTTTTGCTTTTTATTTTCAATTGTCTCTATAGTTGTCCCCTTTTCCTTCAAATGGCAGTTGGATTGGATTTTTTTTTCCTGTTCACTTATGGAGAGTGGAGACAAGGAGTGACGTCTTTTCCAGTTGGGAGAACTGGGGGAGGAATAATTCCCACTGCCTGTGCCTTTGCTTTGGAAGTGTATCCATGGATCTTTTCTGGTGCACATGATTGAATGCAAGTGATTCTCCATTTTTGCTACACCCCTTTGGGTGGGGGGATGGTGATCTTTTTCACTTGTTTGTTGTTTAATAGAAATTTGTATTCTGATTTATTATAGACTGTGATGCTACAATATCCCTTGAAGAAGGATGGTCAGCATTCGAAACGCGTCGAATACACATCTCTGTTCATCGCCAGTTGACCTGGTGACATATCATTGATAATGGATAGTATCTCTATGTCTAGTTCAATCATGATTCATGTTTTTAACATTTTTGTATAATATTTGCTTCATTTTCAATCTTTCTATAATAAATTATTTTTGATATTATTATTTGTTTCCTACTTGTTGCCTATAAAATCCCATCAAATAGAGGTTATTTTCAATTTGAGCTTATTAAGGCATGTGGTGTGTGAGCCCTATTATAAAGGGTAATATGGGTATAGGTAAAACAACAACATGACAAGTGTATTGTGTGTTCATTCACCCATATTTATACTGTAGAAGATCGGGACGGGAGCTATCCGGAGCCTTCAATAAAGCTCCAAGTCAGTGGGTAACACCCAACGATCCCTGTCTCTATACGTTGTCCCTGTATGGAACAAAACAACCAGTTAAAAAGACCCATATATCAAACTATCTATGTGGGCTCACTCAACAGCCCACATGGTGCACACAATTGCCAAAGAAAATGTACTTACAGTTATTTATAAACAAATGTATGCATAAAGTGTCTCCCCTCTCTGCAATGTCTATTCAACTAGCTGAAAAGGGATCTATTTATATCATGGCGCTGAACGCCTGGGGATGCGCCGTAGCTCCTCGCGGGCGTGCCTGCGAACAGGTGAACACCCGATGTTCGAGTCGAACTTACGTTCGACTCGAACATCGGGCACATTCCTAGAAGTTACAGTCAACAGTGAGCAAAGAGCAGAGGGTTATAGTGGAGCCAGTAGGGATAATTTCAAAAACATGTGGTCAAATCAAAAACAAAACATGAGAAAACTTAAGTAGAAATTAATATGCACCCATACAACATTGAGAGACATACAGTATACAAGAATGCCAGGAGCCTTGATAACAAAATGGAGAACAACAGAACCTTGGTTTGACAGATCACACAACTGGCTGACAAATATTCAGGGTGTATTCCTTGTATCGGAAGGACAGGGAAGGTAGAAGAGGGGGAGGTGTGTGTCTATATATCAAAAACTATGTAGGGGTGGTAGTGAGAAGCGACATTGGGAATGGAACAGGGGAGGTGGAATCCATGTGGGTAGAATTCCAAAGAGAAGAAATAAGAGGGAAATTGATAGTGGGGTTATGTTACAGGTCCCCCAACCTAAAGGAGAAGGACGAGGAGAACCTCCTAATACAGTTAGAAATAGCAGCGAGGCAGGGAAATGTCATCATAATGGGGGACTTTAATTACCCCAATATCAACTGGGCAAAGGGAACAGCTCACTCGTTTCATTTCAGAAATGTCTTGCAGGACAACTTCATGTCTCAATTTGTGGATTCTCCAACTAGAAGAATGCATTGCTATATTTAATAATTACGAACGATCCAAGTCTGATCTCAGATGTGGCAGTACAAGACAAATTGGGATCCTTCCCGATTTGCTCCCTGTTTTTTTCCAGGTGTTGTCTTTTGTAACCTGGTCCCGCCCCCCCTCGTAACTTCACAGATGGGTGCATGCTGTGATGTCACAAGGGAGCGAGAACACCAGGTGACGTTGCAAGTGGCCCCACCCTTACCTATATAAGAACTGCGAAAGAGCAGAGGAGGCATTCGGCAGCCAGCTGTCCCAGAAGGTGGAGCGTTGTTTTTGGGGGGATTTTCGTGTCAGCGGCGCAGCCGGCAGCGTGATTGACTATGGCTTTACATTGAGGGACACTATTTTTTTATTTTTTAATAAAGGATTTGTCAAAAACTTTTTTGTGAATGGGTGGGGATTCCGATAAGCCCCATGCCTGCAGACCCCACAACCACCGCTCACGTTTGTGTAGAGAGAGGAGGCCCTTGTCCCTATCAACATGGGTACAAGGTGCTTTGGGGTGGGGGGGCATGTGGCCTGGTATGGTTCAGGAGGGGGGGTGCTCGCTCTTCCTCCCCCTTTCCTGACCTGCCAGGCTGCATGCCCGGATAAGGGTCTGGTATGGATTTTGGGGGGCCCCAAGCCGGTTTTTTTTTTTTTTCAATTTTGGCATGGTTTTTTCCTTCATTTTTTCAATAGCCGGGTGCTGGCAATTGTAACCGCAATTGTAAATGTGATTTTTTTTTTTTTTTTTACCACTCAGACTTAATCATAACAAGAGACTTGCTCGTGGTTTTATTCCTTAATCTCGTCTCTGCTTTTAGATTTGCATCATTTGTGGTACTCCAAATTTTTAAGACTATTTATTTATTGGTTTTCATATAAAACATGAGATATAATACAGTCCCCTTCTTATAATACCCTCCCTCCCCCCTACCCCTGACCTCTTTCTTCTAACATGACTGACTACTTCTTCCGTTTTCATTCTGTTTTATATTATCTTATTATATTATTCACCCATTATCTCTGCATAGCCCATTGTATACTTATAGGCTATCCACGCCTTCCACTTTTCTTCGAATACCTCTATTGAGTCCCTGTCACTAGATCTTAGATATTCCAAACTATGGATTTCGTCTAATTTATTACACCATCCCTTCCGATTAGGGCTATCCGGATCTTGCCAATATAAAGGGATTTGGCTCTTAGCTGCGTTTAGTAGTTGTGGGATTAAACTTCTAAGGTATAATTTATTAGGCATCCGTATCCCATGTAATAGACATCCCCACGGATCGTCCGGTACTTCTATGTTGGTTATATCTCTAATGGTTCTCCTTGTCTCATTCCAATAGTTTTTAATTTTAGGACATGTCCACTATATGTGGGCCATCGTCCCAATTTCCTGGCACCCCCGCCAACACAACTGCGACTTTCCCATAGCATATCTGTGCATCTTATCCGGAGTTAGGTACCATCTAACAAGACATTTATAATTAGTTTCAACTATATTACAATTCACCGGAGTTGAGTGAACCCTATTAATCATTTGTTTAATCTCCCTTTCTTGGACTTGTGATCCCAATTCCTCTTCCCACTTCTTGATGAATGGCATTACCTCTGGATTTTTTATATTATTTAGATCTTATAAATCTTCGAAACAACTCCTTTCTTCCCCTTTTCCTCCACATATTTTCTCCAACGGTCTTAAATTTTCTTTGGCTCTAATAGGTTTAGGTAGTCTTTCGAAGAAATGTTTTAGCTGGGTGTACCGCCATTCATCAATCAGTCTCCATTCCGTATTTTTTTTTAATTCCTGAAATGTGATTAATTTATTTTGGACCATAACATCTTTTAGTTGTGCATTTTCTTTTAAGATCCATTTTCCAGAAATGTTTTCCCTTCCTGGTATGAAATAACTTGTGTCCTTTAATGGTATAAGAGGTGAATTATACTGCCAATTTTCTTTTTTGTGTATCTTATCCCAAATTTTTAGTGCGTTTCTGGTGATATCATGTGTATTTGTGCCCAGTTCTCGGTATTGTGCCGGTATCCATATTACCTTCCCTAGTGAAGTTTTGCTAATTATCCCTTCCATGTTCACCCAACTCTTCTCTGTACTGTCATTGGCCCATTCCGTTAACTGCGCTATTACTATCGCGTTGTAATAATTTCTAATGTCAGGTGCCCCCAGTCCCCCTCGGTCCTTCTCTTTTGTCAGTAATGTCCACTTGATACGTGTTTTTTTCCCGCGCCAGGTGAAGACCGAAAATAATGATTGTAATTTTTCAAAGGCAGCCTGTGGTAATGGGATCGGGAGCATCTGCATTTTATAGACTATTTTGGGAAGAATGATCATCTTAAGGATTCCTATTCTCCCACTCCATGATAGTTGCCCCGGTGCGATTTTATTTAGTTCTAGCCTAATTTCATTTAATAATGGGATAAAGTTCTCTTTATAAATTGTCTCAGTGTTAACAGTTAGTTTAATTCCAAGGTACGAGAGTGCTTTTTTCCCCCAGTTAAATGAGAAAGCTTCTTGATATATACTCCTATCTATTTTGTGGATATTAATGCTTAATGTTTCTGATTTAGTCCGATTTATTTTGAAGTTAGACAACTCACCAAACTCATTAAGAGCCTTTAGAATATTGGGTAGGGTTATTTTGGGGTTAGTAATGAAGAACAAAATATCGTCCGCATAAGCCGCGAGCTTGTGCTCTTCGTCACCTACCGTTATCCCTCTTATTTCCGTGTTCCGCCTAATCTTCCTTAATAAGGGTTCTAACGCAATCACAAACAGTAGCGGTGACAAAGGGCATCCCTGTCGAGTGCCATTCAATAGTGTCCCGTTTACTTTAACTCTAGCTGAGGGCTTATTATATAAAGATTTAATCCAGTTACTCATTCTGGGTCCTAGACCTATTGCCTCTAATGTTGACTGCATGAAGCCCCAGTCTACCCTGTCAAAGGCTTTCTCGGCATCAATTGACAGGAGTAGTCCTGGGGCCCCACTTTCTTTAATTTTCTGAATGGCCAAGAGCGATCTTATTCCATTATCTTTACCCTCCCTTCCTGGAATAAATCCGACTTGATCTAGATGTATAACATCTTTCATAATAGTTTTCATCCTATTAGCTAGGATCTTGATCGTGCCTCCTTCCGCATCTCCCAATTTACACCTATCCCGTTCATATAAGAACACATTTTCGGGGGTTAATAGATCTATATATCTTTTGTAATATAGTATCGTCAGACCGTCTGGACCTGGGCTTTTCCCATTTGGTAGTTCTTGGATAATTTTTTAAATCTCCTCCTCTCTTATGGGAGCTTCTAAAAAATGTATTTTATCTTCGGGTATTTTATCTGGGTCGATCTCCTTAATATAGGCTTTCGTTTTCTCCCCTTTTTGTTTAATCTCTTCTTTTGTGTCCAGACTCCAGAGTGTTAATTGAATACAACTGACTATAATATTCTTGAAAGGATTTAGCTATTTCCGGTGTTTTGTATCTTAATTCCCCGGATTTGTTTTTATTTTCTCTATATAATTAACGTTTTTTTTCTTTTTTAATATTTTCGCCAAGTACTTCCCTGGTTTATTGCCCCATTGGTATCTCTCTTTCTTAATTTGGTTATAGACCGTCCGGGTTTCTTGTTCAAAAACCTCTCTTAACTCTGCTCTTTTAATATTGAGGCTTAATAAGTGTTCTTTCCCTCTAGTTTTCTTATGTTGCTGTTCCAGTTCGGAGATCTCTTTCATTAATAATGTTTTTTTTTTTTCCTGCGTCTTTCTCTTTTTTACCGCACCCTCCCTTATTAATATCCCCCGGATATAGACTTTGTGAGTTTCCCAGACTATGGCCTCTGACATGCCCTCTGTACTATTCTCTCTGAAGAAATTATCTAGTTCTTCTTTTATTCTCTGTTTTTGTCCAATAATAATTCTTCGTTCAACCTCCAGTTGTTGTTGTTTTTTTGTGCTTCCCCAATATTCCATTGGAGTGTTATTAGTGCGTGGTCTGAGAATGTTGTAATGCCAATATTAGTTTCTACTGTATCCGATAACCGATGCTCTACTAAAAAATAATCAATTCTTGAGTATGTCCCATGCACGGGGGAGTGGAATGTATAATCCCGTTGCTTTAGATGTTGTGATCTCCATGCGTCCACTAGTTGGTGTTGATGCATTTTTTATTTATTTATTCCTCTGGGCCATTCCAGTCCCCCTTGCATGTGACGTACTATCAATATTTGGCTCCAAAGATACATTAAAGTCTCCAGCTAATATGCCCCCCCTTTCTTAAAATCCATAAATTCAGCTATAATCTTCATTAAATAGTGAGTTGGTTTTTTATTTGGACCATATACGTTTGCCAGTGAGACCTCAGCTCCATTCAATTCTCCCTTTAAGAATAAATATCTCCCCTCGGGGTCCTCCTTCTTCTCGTCTAAGGTAAACCGGGTCCCCATGGCAAACCCTATGGCCACTCCTTTAGCTCTACTTAGAGGTGAGTCCCCATAGTACCACAAGGGGTACTCTTTTGTGATAATTTGACGATTTGAGCCTATAAGAAAATGGGTCTCTTGTAGGAAAACAACATCCGCTTTTAATGAAATTAGTTCTCTAATAATATTTGCCCTCTTAATAGGAGCATTTAACCCCCTTACATTGTATGAGATTATACTTATTTTAGGCATCTGATATTACTAGGGTGATCCTGCTAAACAGGAAGAGCTAATTCTCTCAAAATTATTACCTAGAGGTCCCCCCTCCCCACCTTCCCCCTCGGTCCTATCCCACCCCTCTCCCATCATCCACCACCCCCCATCCCTCGCCACCCTCCCCCCCTCCTCCCGTCCCTATCCCCCTCCCCCTTTTTGGGGTCTTGGAGCTTCCCCGTAGCCCCTTAAACCGTGGCCCTAACTGTTGGCGCCGGATCAAGCACAGCTGCTCCCCATACGGGGGTCCCCGTGCCCGTTCCGCTCCCCCCTCAACTATATTTCTTCTATCCCCGTCCCTCCCCCCCTTAACCCCCCCTCGTCTCCCCACCTCTCGTCAACCCAGTCTCAGCAACTCCCAACTCTCCTCCTAATTACCCATCTTCCTAGATTTTTTTTTTTTTTATATAAGTGATACTACATATTATTCGTTTTTCCTGGATTTTGAATTCCAGATCTGATTGTCCGTTGTCTTCTTCCTATGTTCTCTTTCCCACCATCCTGGAATATCGATTTCAGTAATGTCTAGTCTTTTACAAAAGTTAGGGGCGTCCTCTGGGAATCTCAGGGTAGCAGTGCGACCCTCCTTACGTCCCACTAGACACGCTGGGAAGCCCCAAATGTATTGGATTTCCTGAGTCTTAAGATGTTCTAATAGTGGTTTTAAAATTCTTCTCCTATTCAATGTCTCTCCAGCCAGGTCCGGGTATATCTGTAACATGGTATCCTCGTACTTGGCCGGAACATTAGATTTTAAACTTTGTCGAACCTGATCTTTATCTTGATAATTATGAAATTGTGCGATTATGTCTCTTGGGGTATCTCCGGCTAGACCAACGGGTTTCCTGATCCTATGAATTCTTTCAAATTTTATCTTTTCTGTTGTGTTCTTATTTAGCATATGTCCAAACACTTTATCCATTTTTTCCTGTAGATCTTCCAATTGTTGGTCCGGTAAACCTTGTATCCTCAAATTTTTTCTCCTATTACGGTTTTCCTGGTCTTCAAGTCTGTATTTCATATACATTTGCTGTTTCTGTATATCTTCCAATTGCCCCTTTAGTTCCTTAACTTCCACTGCTTGTGCCTCCATTTTTTCCTCCGTTTCTTCAACTCTCCTCAGTAAATGATTCATGTCTTCGTATATTAGCGATATTTCCCCTGTAAGCGATTTCTCCATTTTATGAATAACTGTTTCCATTCTAGCAAACATCTCCACAGTTTCCCTTTTGGTAGGTAGTTGGTCTTTTTGTTGACTCTCTGCAATATCTACCTCCTCTTCTTCTTCTGCTGTAATAGGGATATCTGCCTCCATGTATTCTGAATGTCTTCTCGTGTTTGATTTCTGTAGGCCCTCAGATGTCCTCCTATTTGACAGTGTCGATTTCCCAGGACTGTCTTTAGAAACTTCTTGTGTCATGAATTTTTTAATAGAGCTCGAGCTTGCGCTTGTTTTTGGGAGCTTAGCCGTTGCGCCCCTTAACTGCCTACGCCTCATCATTCTTGCTTTTTTCTTCCTCTCTCCTCCCTTTTTCTGCGAATTATATAGATCTCTGTATTAAATCCCACCTGTTACCTCAAAAAAATAACCCTCCTTCTTTGTTCTATCAATACTATAAAGATAGTTTGATTTTCAGGGTTGACAGTTACCAAGCATTAGTCAGAAGCCATGTAGGAGAAATGTACACGCGCAAGCTACAAAACCATAAGCCAAAAGGAATAGTAAAAAAACAAAGGAAAAAAAAATTTTCCTTGAGTGATACACTGAGACACAATGTTCCAGTATAGACCTAGAGACAATATCCTAGTGATTCAGGGTAAGTAGTCAATGTTGGTTAATATTCGGTCATACCGTTTCTTGAACTCTTTCCTTTAAAGCATTCAGTTCAATTCAGTTCAATAAATGTACATATACAAATATAGACATGACTCACCCTTTGGTTGCTTCGGTTTGCTTCGATTTGCCGTATCTGATTTCTTATTTCATGCCGTCACTTTTGATGATTATTAAGGTCAGGGAGTTGACCCATTTCCTATCTCTGAGAGTAATGATAATTATAATATTCTCTAATTCTTTAATGATGTTAGTACTATGAGTGGAATTGGTACTAAGGTACTATAAGTGGTGCATGGTTATGGAAGTTAAAGTCAAAGGGAGTCGCGAGACAGGAAGAAAGGATTCCACTGCATCCAACTTAGTCCAACTTAATCCAACATTAAATTTAAAGACTAAAGCCTCGTACACACGGCCGAGAATCTCGTCAAGAAAAAACACGTTGTTTTTCTTGACGAGATTCTTGGGCAAGAAACTTGTCCCGGCCGAGTGTACACACGATCCATTCAAAGAACCCGCGGTTCTTTGAAGGGAGCGAACGCGGTGACGTAATCGACTACGACGAGCGTGCGCTCGTCACATTCTATGCCATCGCCGCCATCTTGCTACACCCTACCTATGCCTAGGAAGCAACCGCGCATGCGTCAAAGTCATTTTGAGCATGCGTGGGCTTCCCGGAGGACAGGTAAGTGTACACACACACACTTTTCTCGTCGAGAAACCTGCTGACAAGAATCTCGACGAGAAAAAAGAGAGCAGGTTCTCTATTTTTCTCGTCGAGATTCTTGTCGGTTTTCTTGACGAGATACATGATAGCCGCGTACACACGACCGATTTACTCGGCAAGAAAGCTCTGCCAGCAAGTTTCTTGCTGGTTCTTGACGAGAAACTCGGTCGTGTGTACGAGGCTTAAAAGACACGAAGGTAAGAGTATTTAGTTGCTGAAAGTTCATTTTTTCTTTTTTTCTCTTTTGTCTAATTAGCTTTTGGTGGATAGTAAATTCCGAGTACCCTCAACTCCACCAGCGTCCCCCCTAATCTTGTCCAATTCCCCCTCCACCACCGCACAATTCTCCTTTCGCTTCAGCTCGCTTCCTCCTGTGTTTTTCTTTTTTTTTGCCACTTCTTCCCTTTATGTCCGCGGGGTCTCTGCTATAATAATGTCAGCACATAAACACATATAGCACGTAAACACATCAACACATAACTTTTGCCATATCTAATGCTTTCTTTGCTTCTTATTGCTTCATATGTTTCATTTGCCTCTGTACTTCTGTACTTTATATGCCTCACTGTAGCCCCCAGTCATCCCTCACAGCTTTTCCCTATCCTCCACTGCTCCCCCTGTTCTCTCGCTCCACTCTGCTCTAAGCGTCACCGCATGTCAAGGAGAGACACCGGGGGTGGAAGGGGGGATGGGAGGGGGGAGCGTCTGTCAGAGCTCCTGGAATCCCAAACTCCTGGGACAAGCCGTTGCAGCCAATCACCTGTCGAGCCTCCTTCAAGCTTACAGAGCATACCCCACACACTGTACCGTGGGCCGAATAGACGTGCGGGCTGGCGGGCGAACGGGTTACAAGGCTACAGGGCACCACCGCGATGACCGCTCCTCTCTCACAGGTAAGGCTGCCGTAATGCGGCGGTGATGCGGTGGTGAGGCGGTAGTTTTGAATCGAAAAAAAAAAAAAGCAACAGTATTTCTACTACACCTCCTTTGTGTTCCTTTGTGTAACCGTGTTACTGTGAATCAGGAGTCAGGAGATTCCGGAGAACAGAACAGAAGAGGGTCTTGCAGGTTATGCAGGTTATGCAACTCTTACGTTCTTGTTGCGGGGGAGCTCGCTAGAGAGAGTTCCAGGGGGAGATCCAAGACCGGGTCATGTCCTCGCACTATCCATGTTGAGAGAGCTTTGCGGGGTTCACGGAGCTAGCAGCTGTTCCTGTCCTCCGCCCCCATCAGCAGCAGCCCCTCCCTCTCCCCTTGTGATTTGACTCATTTTTTTTTCTTTGGAAATTTCATTTTTGCTGCAGCATGTTATATATATATGCTACAGATGCACCACTTTACAGGCAGTCTAAGTGGACCCCCCTGGCACTCTACTTAAAATAATTTTTCATTTTTATTGTTGCACTTTAAGCATAACAAAAATCATTGCTCCTGAAAAACGATTGTTTTTTTAAAAAATTTGCATTGATACATGTCCCCCAGGGCAGTACCCAGACCCCCATACCCCTTTTATTGCCAATTACTTGCATATAAGCCTTCAAATGGCCACTTTTAAATTTTTCCTGTTCCAATAAACTTCAATAGGATTTGCCGTTCGGGTTAGAACTTTTCCCCTGTTCGCGAGTTCTGCTGTTAACCGAACAGGGGGGTGTTTAGCCCATATCTAATCAGAAATGAGATATGCAGTCTCACATTCTGCCAAGCTGAATCAATGTAAGTATGCAATACAGATAATTCCTGGAGTTCAGCTTTGAGAGATAAGCCAGGTTTATGGAAACCACAAAAATGACTACCAGCTAAACATAAGGATTTTATTTTTACAGGCAAAAAAGGGACAAGCAGGAATTTTGGTTGATTTTGAAGAGATTTATTACTATCCCAAAATAAACTGACATCTACATAAATGAAAAAAATAAACAGTGTATATTTGTCCTAGCTGTCTTTTTTCAGTATATCACTTGCCCCAAAATGACAAGTGCTCTCTAATTTATGTTGATGTAGCAAAGGTCAAAGATACATGTACTCTAGGTGACGAACGACTGTGCAAATCCAGCTGCCATGAATAAAAGATGCACAGGCAGTTATAGAGTGCTTGTCATCCCCTTACCCCAACTAAGACTTTTCCCAAGGGAATTCTCCACACATTTGCAGTGACATACTCAGAGTATCCTTTCCATAGACTGTGGTGCAGCATAGTAAATTACTTGTCTCTGTTCTAGTAATGAGGAAAATAAATTTGTCATAGAAGGTGGGCTAAGGTTTTTTCATTACTGCTCAATTACCAGTCCTGAAAAAAAATGGTGTGTAACCAAACGATCTTCCAAACCTGATTTATTATTTCATATTGTTGAACAACAGGACAGAGGGGCCTTCTCAGCAAGGGTGACTAAATAGCTGCTCTGCCTGAACTATGAATTCAGGGGCATTCTGCGCATTTTCATGCAGTGATAATGGGCATTAACAATTTGTAAATTGCTTACAGTTTTTAGTACATCCAGTCCCCGGTACTAAAGCTCTAATGCAAAGTTACTTAGGGGTCAATTCACTAAAGTATACCGCATGCGATAACGTGGTCATGTGACTAATTTGCATAAATTATTGTATGCAGTAAATAAAGTCCATTTCATCAAAAAAATATCAAAAATTGCGTTAAAAAACGTTATAAAAAATAATTGTCGGTAAATATCGCCAAAAATCGTGCAGTAAGCAGTCCAATTCACAAACGGAACAGGAAGTAGGCATGTGCATTTTGTTTCGTTCCGAATCGAAATTCGGACAAATTTTCATTATTCGGACGTTCGGATGCATCCGAATTAATGAATTACAATGCTAACGAATTCAACCCAATCCGAAATGATTCCAACTGGACCTCCTGCTGAACTGTACCTGTTTGAACCTCTTGATGTATATGAACACATTCGATTCCTTCAAACTGAAACAGGTCAGGAGGCTCCTGTCTTAGGTACTAGAAAAACTGGGGAGAAAGGCCCCCAGATGATACTATGTTTTTGGCATCACTGGCTTGATGGCCTTGTAGCAGTAAAAAAAATTTGCAAACATTTTCTCTTCTGAGATCTTTTCTCCATTGTCCACCCACCTGTCATCTGGACCCACTGGTCTTTGGTGATTGTAGCTTCCTTGTGGAGGGTTTGGACAACAATCATCTACTTCACTTAGGCCCCCTGGCCCCAACTGGAAGAGACTTGTTGAACGCACCTTTAAAATAGACTTTACAGCCATCTTAGCAGCTTGCTCAGGACTCGATTTTATGTCAAAAGTAACTTTTAGATACCTCCATTGTGATCAAATAAATCTGCAACCTGTCCTATAAGATTTGGCCTCCTGCACCCTCTGAAGTACAGTGGGCTTGAGTGAAGGATGGCAGCTTCCTCTTACTAGTCTGTGGCTACAGTCCAGACTTTTCCTCCTGTCATTTGCTTAATTGCGTTGTTCAGCGTTTGGCCGAACAATAACCTCCCATTATAGGAAATGTCGAAGGCTTGTGTAGAAGTTCTGCCTGCCCTTCAGTGGCGTAACCACAATGCTCTCCTAGCAGTGACTGAGTGCGCCAGCGCTTGTACTAGGTCTATCAAAAGCATCAACCAAAAGTCAGTTTGACGGGTTCCACTCTATCCAGAAACTGCACCAAATCTTGCAGTTTCCAATGTTGAATGTAGTGCCATTTCTAAAGTTAATATATTGAAGTTAACTCTATTGCTGGTTGGCAGGCAAAATCTGTCACTGTATAGATTCTGTGCAAGCCTGATGGCCAGATCACCACAGTTTCTGCATTCCAGATGTGTTTCTGCATGAGTGTGTTTGATGCATTCTACATGCGTTTTGCCACTTTCCAGATGTGTTCCTATAAAGAAACACTGCAACATTCTACTTGAAGGAATATATATATACCAAACTGACTTCATCTTAGATTCAAGTATCCATCTTATGCCTTGCTATGGTTTATATGTTATCTCATAGCGAGTTAGTTTTGTTTTCCTGTAAAACACATGACTTCCTGTCAGGGTAGTTCTCCATCCATTGTCTCCAATCTGCGCCCAGCGTGCATGCGCGGCGTAACGGTGTTTCGGCGCATGCGCGCGCGCTGCGGGATGGCGCTTCGGCACGCGTGCGTGCGCAATGGCGCGCCAATAGTATTACAGGCGGGTCTATTTAAACAAACTCAGTGACACTGTCTGGTTGCTGGTTTGTCAGCGTTCCTGTGTTCCCAAGTGCCTGAAAGTTAAGTTTGATCTCCTGTTGTGACCCGGACCGGCTTGACCACTCTTCTACTTCTCCTGGACCTGACCCCCTGGCTTGCTTTACGGACTTCCACCTTTCTCCAAGTGTTTGACCCTCGGCCTGTGACTCGGATCCGCTGCTCGTCTCCAGCCCCTGACCCTCTGCCTGCACCCGGCACTTCTTGTTTAAACCTGCCTACCAATCTCTGCCTGGACTTGTTTCTTGCTGCCTGGACTTTGCTCTCTTGCTGCCGGTTCCTGTCTGAACCTGTCTACTCCTGGTATTTGACCCCCGGCCTGCTCCCTACTCATCTCTACCAAGGCTCTTCAGCAAGATACTCCTAACTGCTGGTGGCCAGTGCTCCCTTGTGCTATCTTCTCCCTGTCTCACCTCCAGGGGGCGGAGTGCGCTTGGGTGCAAGGGTGAACCACTCTCGGCATCTCGGCCTCGGTAAGTACTCGCCTTGACAGTACAAACCAGCCAGATGTCTGAGGCCGACAGAGTGCATTCCTCGTTTGACACCCTCTGCCAGCAGGTCACCACCTTAATGGACGCAGTCCAAAAACTTCAAGAGGGGTATACTCAAATCGATGGCCGTCTTCAACAGCTCACCGGTCTACTAGGACCAGCACCCACGGCTGCTACCTCTGCTAATGTTGCCACCACCTCCCAAGTACCTGCGAGTTCAACAGTAGTAATGGCTACCCCTGAACCCAGGGTCCCTATTCCGGAACGGTTCTCGGGTGTCCGCAAAAAGTACCGGGCCTTTAAAAAGCCTGTTCCCTCTACCTTGCCCTGTAACCAAGGACCTTCTCTTCGGAAGCAGTGAAAGTAGGGTTTATCATCTCCCTCTTGACGAACGACCCTCAGGCCTGGGCCCATGGGTTGATGGAGCAACGAAGCCCTATATTGGACTCGGTAGAAACATTCTTCGGGAGCATGGCTCAATTATACGATGACCCCCAGCGTTCAGCCACAGCTGAATTCGTCCTTCATAGTTTGGCCCAAGGGAGAAGGCCGGTGGAAGACTACACGGCGGAGTTCAGAAAATGGTCAGCCGACACCGGGTGGAACGAGGCGGCCCTCAGATACCAATACCACCAAGGACTATCCGAGGTTCTCAAGGACGAGCTGGCCAGGATAGAAACCCCCACTTCCTTGGAGACCTTGATCCAGTCCGCCACTCAGCTCGACAGGCGTTTGCGTGAACGGCGCGCGGAGCGCTTCCAGCTTCCTCGTCCCAGTTGGCCTCCGTCCAGGACTATTCCTCACTACCCACCAACACCTACTCCTGCAGCAGCATCTCTTCCAGAACCAGAACCTATGCAGCTTGGGTTGGTTTGGTCTCCCCTGACTCCTGAGGAAAAACTGCGCAGGCACCAGGCCAACCTGTGCCTCTACTGCGGAGGTACCGGCCACTTTCTTCGTAGCTGCCCAGTAAGACCTAGTAAGTCCACCTCTAAAGACATTTTGAACTATCAAATCTCTGACAGTCCTCAGTCTTATGTCATTCTTTTTCTGTCTCTACAGCTGCTGGAAGGGGCAATCCGCCTCCCGGCAATTATTGATTCTGGAGCCTGCAGCTGCTTCCTGGACTCTTCTTTGGCCTCAAGATTCCATTTCCCCATTCAACCTAAGGACCACTGCCTCCAGATACACTTGGCGGATGGGTCCCTACCCCACTCGGGGCTCATCACGCAGGAAACCAAAACTATCCTTGCCATTGCTGACTCAGGCCATCAAGAGCTCCTCCGGTTAGACCTCATACCTTCTCCGATGTTCCCCATTATTCTGGGCCTTCCCTGGTTGCAGGCGCACAAGCCCCTCATAAATTGGGCAAAGAAAGAGGTTAGCTTCACCTCCTCCTACTGTTCCCAGCACTGTCTTGCCTCTGCCTCTACCACCTGTTCTTCCATGATTGCCAAGCCGGACAACCTACAGCATGTTCCCCCAGTCTATCTGGAATTCCGGGACGTTTTCGATAAGCAGCAAGCCGACCATTTACCACCCCATTGGCCCTACAATTGTTCCATCGATCTCCTGCCGGGCTCTGAAATTCCGTTCGGACGTATCTTCCCGCTGTCCGAAACCGAGTTGAAAGCCCTCAAGGCTTATATTGATGAAAACCTCAAGAAAAAGTTCATTCGCCCCTCTTCCTCTCCAGCCGGTGCAGGGATCTTCTTTGTGGAAAAAAAAGACGGTTCTTTAAGACCCTGCATCGACTATCGGGACCTAAAAAAAATTACCATTAAAAATAGGTACCCACTACCCCTTATCCCGGAATTATTCCAGCGCTTCCGATCTGCTCGGATCTTTTCCAAACTGGATTTGCGGGGGGCCTACAATCTCATCCGGATCAGGGCTGGAGATGAGTGGAAGACCGCCTTTAGATCTCGTTTTGGACATTACGAATATCTGGTCATGCCTTTCGGACTTTGTAATGCTCCAGCCACTTTCCAACACCTAGTCAATGATAATTTCAGACAACACCTTGACGACTTCTTAGTAGTGTACCTGGATGACATCCTTATCTTTTCTGCTTCTATTGAACTTCACCGGACTCATGTCATGAAGGTTCTCACCATCCTTAGAGAGCATAAGCTCTACCTCAAAGCCGAGAAATGTGATTTTGAAAAAACCACCGTACAGTTCCTCGGCTTCATCATTTCCATCGATGGGGTCGCGATGGACCCACAGAAAGTAAAGGCCATCCAGGATTGGCCAGCTCCGACTGACAAAAAGGGGGTACAGCGGTTCATAGGCTTCGCCAACTTTTATAGGAGATTCATCGTGGGGTTTTCCTCCATTCTGGCCCCAATAACTCAACTTACACGACAAAACAACCGTTTCTACTGGTCACAGGAAGCCCAGGAGGCCTTCTCCCGCCTAAAAGACGCCTTTACCTCGGCACCAGTACTTCAGCACCCGGATCCTTTACTACCATTTACCTTGGAAGTGGACGCCTCTGAGACAGCCATTGGAGCCATTCTCTCCCAAAGACAAGGCTCTTCTGCACCCAGTAGCTTTTGCCTCTCAAAAATTGACTCCCCCGGAATGAAATTATGATGTAGGGGACCGGGAATTACTGGCCATAAAGTTCGCTCTGGAGGAATGGCGGTACCTTCTGGAGGGGGCAGTACACCCCATCATGATCTTCACAGATCATAAGAATTTAGAATATCTAAGGACAGCTAAACGTCTCCGTCCCAGGCAAGCCCGTTGGGCTCTTTTCTTTACCCGGTTCAACTTTCATATTTCCTATAGACCCGGTTCAAAAAATGGGAAGGCGGACGCACTATCCAGGATGTTCCCGGAAACCCCCCAGTCTGCACAACCAGGTACCATTCTGTCAGCTCAGAACTTCCTGTTGAATCCCCAGGCCGACCTGCTCAACTCTATTGAAGCCGCTTCCGGGCTCTGTTCTGATCCAGTCACTTCATCCCTGGAGAAGTGTGATGGTTTATTCTGGTCCCAGGGCAAGATCTTCGTTCCTTTGGAAACAAGACCGCTGGTCTTGAGGACTTTCCATGATCTCAAATTGGCCGGTCACTTCGGGGCACGTAAATCCTCGGAACTGGTCTCCCGCACCTTCTGGTGGCCAGGCTGGAGGCAGGATTGCAAGACATACGTCGCCTCCTGCACTCAGTGTCAGCGTAATAAGGGGTCGAACACCAAAAGCTGGGGCCTGCTCAAGCCCTTACCCATCCCTGAATGTCCTTGGGCGGACGTGTCCATGGATTTTATCGTTGACTTGCCTCCCTCCGGAGGGTTTACCACGATTCTGGTCATTATTGACCGTCTCTCCAAGATGGCTCACTTTTTACCCATGATCGGGACACCTTCTGCCACAGATACCGCTCAAATCTTCTTCAAGGAGATAACCAGGCTCCATGGAATACCGAAAAGCATCACCTCCGACAGAGGTGTCCAGTTCACTTCTAAATTCTGGAGGGAATTCTGCAAATCCCTGGAAGTCAAGACCTGCCTCTCGTCAGTGTACCACCCCCAGAGCAACGGCCAGACGGAGAGAACTAATCAAACTCTGGAGCAATACCTCCGTTGTTTCTGCTCTGCTTCCCAGGATGACTGGGCGTCCCTACTCCCTTACGCGGAGTTCGCCTACAATAATTCAGTACATTCCGCTACTAATCAGACCCCCTTTTGAGCCAACTTTGGCTTCCATCCCTCCTTCCTCCCTGAAAACATCACAGAGAGTTCCGTCCCCGCGGTCCAGGACCGGGTGGCCTCTGTCCAGGTGAATTTTCAAAAACTCCAGGAAATGATGCGGAATGCCCAGGAATCCTACAAGAGATTCTATGACCGCGGGAGGAAGGAAAACCCAGCGTTCAAAGATGGGGAGGAAGTATGGCTTTCTGCCGCCAACCTCCAGTTGCCTATTCCCTCACGGAAGCTCGGCCCTAAATTCATCGGACCCTTCAAGATCAAACGGGCAATCAATCCCGTGGCCTTTGAACTGGCACTACCTGGTTCCTATAAGATTCACCCAGTGTTCCACTCATCTTTGTTAAAACCTGTCACTCCCAGCTCCTTTCCTGGAAGAGATGAACCTCCTCCGCCACCAGTTGAAGTAGATGGGGAAAACGAATTTGAGGTGGAATCCATCATGGGCTGCATAAAGAGAGGCAGACAGTTGCAATATCTGATTAAGTGGAAGGGGTACCCCCCGGAAGACAACTCTTCGGCACCATCCAAGAACTTGCATGCTCCCCGCTTAATCCGAGCCTTTCACCAGGAACATCCGGAACTGATGGCTAGTCTGGGCGTCCGGAGTCCGCCCTTCGGGGGGGCACTGTCAGGGAAATTCTCCATCCATTGTCTCCAATCTGCGCCCAGCGCGCATGCGCGGCAGAACGGCGCTTCGGCGCCTGCGCGGTGGGACGGCGCTTCGGCGTTCGCAGGTGCGCGCACTGGCGCAACCGCGCGTGCGCAATGGCGCACCAATAGGATTACAGGCGGGCCTATTTAAACAAACTCAGTGACACTGTCTGGTTGCTGGTTTGTCAGCGTTCCTGTGTTCCCAAGTGCCTGAAAGTTAAGTTTGATCTCCTGTTGTGACCCCCTGGCTTGCTTTATGGACTTCCACCTTTCTCCAAGTGTTTGACCCTCGGCCTGTGACTCGGATCCGCTGCTCATCTCCAGCCCCAGACCCTCTGCCTGCACCCGGGACTTCTTGTTTAAACCTGCCTACCAATCTCTGCCTGGACTTGTTGCTTGCTGCTAAGCTCCTGCCTGGACTTTGCTCTCTTGCTGCCGGTTCCTGTCTGAACCTGTCTACTCCTGGTATTTGACCCCCGGCCTGCTCCCTACTCATCTCTATCAAGGCTCTTCAGCAAGATACTCCTACCTGCTGGTAGCCAGTGCTCCCTTGTGCTATCCTCTCCCTGTCTCACCTCCATGGGGCGGAGTGCGCTTGGGTGCAGGGGTGAACCACTCTCGGCATCTCGGCCTCGGTAAGTACTCGCCTTGACACTTCCCCGAAATGGCGGTTGTATTTTGCTAAGATAAGTTGTCTAGGTCATATGCCAGATGTATTTGTAAACAATGGAAATCTACTGTATGACCAAACTTATGCTTGTAAAAGTATTATTCTGTCTATATAACCCATGCAATAATACAGCATTTCAGATTACTTTGAGAGACTACACTGTGTGCGTGTTGAGTTATTTCAGAGTATTCTCCAGGCCTGTGGAGTTCGAGGGTCAACCTGGTCAGGGCAGAGACAAGTCTATATACCCCTAGAAAGAGCAATCGCCAACAGTTTGGGTGCTTCGTCTGGGATGGTCAGCTACGTACGGTAGGTCTTAAATTTAATTTTTCCTTACCGTGACCTCTGGTTGCGACCACCCCTATAACTTTGTTGGTCATAGACTGTGTTATATATATATATATATATATAAATGTGTGTGTTTTGGAAACACATAAAAAAAATTAAAAAGAAGACTCTGGGAGTCTAGGTTCTGAGAAACCTAATTTAAAGAAATAAGACAGTACTGTATTTTAAAACTGACTGTTTTGAGAAACAGTAGTAGGGAAAACTCTGGGTGAGTTTTTTTTGGACTCTGAGAAGTCCTAAGGTAAAACTGGCTGACAGGTTGAACCCGAAAGACTCAGACTATTTTCTTTGCTTCTCTATCTCTGTCGCATAAAGTGATTACGATATTACAAATGTCATTTGCATGTCCTGGTTGTATCACTGGATTGTTGCTCTGTTATAGAAACGGCCGGGAATACTTGGTGAGCTGTAGGGATGAGCTTCGAGTTCGAGTCGAACTCATGTTCGACTCGAACATTGCCTGTTCGCATGTTCGCCGAACAGCGAACAATTTGCGGTGTTCGCAGCAAATTCGAAAAGCCGCGGAACACCCTGTAAAAGTCTATGGGAGAAATCTAAAGTGCTCATTTTAAAGGCTTATATGCAAGTTATTGTCATAAAAAGTGCTTGGGGACCCGGGTCCTGCCCCACGGGACATGTATCAATGCAAAAAAAAGTTTTAAAAACTGAAGTTTTTTCAGGAGCAGTGATTTTAATAATGCTTAAAGTGAAACAATGAAAGTGAAATATTCCTTTAAATTTCGTACCTGTGGTGTGTGTATAGTATGCCTGTAAAGTCACGCTTGTTTCCCGTGCTTAGAACTGTCCCTGCACAAAGTGTCATTTCTGAAGGAAAAAAGTCATTTAAAACTCACACGCGACTATAATGAATTGTCGGCTCCCGGCAATACATAGAAAAGTCATTGATAAAAAATGTTTTAAAAAAATGCGTGGGGGTCCCCCCTAAATTCAATTACCAGGCCCTTCAGGTCTGGTATGGATATTAAGGGGAACCATGCCGCAAATAAAAAAAAAGGGGGGTTGCCCCCAAATATAAATACCAGGCCCTTCAGGTCTGGTATGGATTTTAAGGGGAACTCCACCCCAAATAAAAATAAATGGCGTGGAGTTCCCCCAAAAATCCATACCAGACCCTTTATCCGAGCACGCAACCTGGCAGGCTGCAGGAAAAGAGCGGGGGACGAGAGAGCGCCCTCCCCTCCTGAACTGTACCAGGCCACATGCCCTCAACATGGGGAGGATGTCCGTTCCTGATTGGGAACGTGAGAAGGGGCGGGTCTATTCATTTTTTTTTTCATCAATGACTTTTCTCTATTGTCGGGAGCCGACAATTCATTATAGCCACGAGTGGTTTTAAATGGCTTTTTTTCCTTCAGAAATGACATTTTGTGCAGGGACAGTTCTAAGCAAGGGAAACAAGCGCTGCTTTACAGGCATACTATACACTCCCCCAGGTACGAAATTTTAAGGAATATTTCACTTTTTATTGTCTCACTTTATGCATTATTAAAATCACTGCAACCGAAAAAACTGCAGTTTTTAAAACGTTTTTTTGCATTGATACATGTCCCCTGGGGCAGGACCCGGGTCCCCAAACCCTTTTTAGGACAATAACTTGCATATTAGCCTTTATAATTAGCACTTTAGATTTCGAACGTTCGAGTCCATTGTATTTACTAGGGTTCCAAAGTTCACGCAAACTTTAGGTCTGTTCGCAGGTTCTGGTGCGAACCGAACAGGGGGGTGTTCGGCTCATCCGTGAGCAGTATTTCTGGTGGTTATCAATATAAGATCGGTAAAGGTTATTTGTTTAAGGAAAACCTAGAGTTAAAATAAGTAAGATTAAATGTCTATGAATTGTCCAGGTTGTATTTGTGGTTTACTATTTTGCTACAGGAGTGGACGGGAATATCTAATAAGTACTGTTCCTGAAGGTTATCCGTTTAAACTTGGAAAACAATATTTGTTTAAAGAAGGGAAACCTAGGGTTAAGGTTTTAAGGTTAAATGTACATTGTGAGGTAAAATTTACTGAAGGTGTGTCACTACAAAAAATTAGGAAACAGGTATATGATAACAGGTTGGTTTTTGTAGTTTGTCCAAATTCTCTATTGTTTGTATCATCAAGTGACATATTTTCGAATGGGGGAGAACCAGACTAAGGATGTTCCACCCCCTGATCCGGGCGAGACATGTAAGAATTATGTTGCCCGAGTCTCAGGTAGATACACATATATAAATCCTTGGGTAGATAACCTCTGTCCACTGTGTTGCAATTATGGGCATGGTGCCAAGGTGTTCTATAAGTTAAATGTGAGACCCACAAATGCTGACAGTGAGGCTCAGTTAATGATACTGTGATGCAGTCCAGTGGGCTCCCGGCCAGGGAGACATGAAAACGAATTTAGCAGAAATGTGGCCACAGTGAGGAACTATTATTCTTACTTATTCTGCTCTCTGTGGCAAGTAATTAGTCAGTGTCTGGGGTCCATTGGATAAAGGAGTCTGATCAAATTTACCCCTCCCTTCAAAATTCCTGTGGCTATCTGTAGACTGTTAACTCTTGACTAGCTATGTGACTGTGTGATTTGGTATTATAGCATGCAAGACTATTAAAGGAACTTGTGCACTTATTGTTTATATTGCTAGGCAAACATTATGTATGTGTGGTATTAAGGTAGCGCTTCAAGGGGAAAAAGAGGATCCAGGAGGAATTGTAACGGTAGAAACTATAGTCAGGAGGATATGAGACTCCTGATCAATGGTATAGTTGGTACCACTTCACAATGGGATTGGTCTAAGGTTCCTACCATAGACATCGTTACCCCACTCACTAGCCCAGCCACCAACTACCTGCTCAACACACCTACAGGTGTACAGAAAATGTGGGAAGAAATAATAATAATATTTAATCACTAGAGAAATGGTTCGGGCTTTTAAAAATAAAACCTCCCTCCCCACAGCCATAGCCTGCAGACAGAAAACAGGGAAAGCTGTTCTCGAATTTTGGGCACGGTTCAAAAAATGTATGGACTCATGAGGCGGGTCTGAGCATTTTGGAATCCATGCATAGTCTGATGATTCAGACTTTTATTAATAACCTCAGACTTCAGTATATTCTAATAGTAAAACAGCAGATCTCTGAGTGGGCCACTGAGGGTATGGATGATTTTCAAGAGAAGTTGACTGAGAAGGATGCAGCAGGGTGTTTTGAGCTCCCAAAGGACAAGCCTATAGCAACTAATTTTCAGGGTAGATACCAGAGAGTGAGGGGGCGAGGTGGATATAGGGGATGAGATAGAGGGTACCCCGGCAGACCTCAATTCCAACCACAACCCCAAACCAAGAGCGGATGTTTCAATTGTGGGGATCCGAATCATTGGAAAAGGGATTGTCCTTATGAGGACCGGTGTTCCAGCGATTCCCCCGCTTTTGAGCATAAACAGCTGAGAAGGCTTGCAAAGGCAAGAAAGGAAAGTGAAAGAAGCTTGCTCGTATCCCCACGCAGCGATACGAACCCCCACCCTCGGAATTCTTGTTTTAGAAAGACAGAGAGAGTAAGGTGCCCCTCCCTTACGAATTCCTGTGTGAGAAACGATGTCTGTGAAATGTTAACCCTGTACCTGTAAGGAAGCCGGATGGCTCCTTCAGGTTTCTACAAGACTTGTGGGCAATTAACAGATTAGTTATACCTATAACACTCGTTGTACCTGATGTGCCATCCCCACTTACAGCCATACCATCCGATGCTACCCACTTAACAGTGATTGATTTAGCTAATGCGTTTTTTAGCATCCTGGTGGAGGAGACACAGCCCATCTTTTAATTTACCTTTCACGGCCGGAAACTAACCTGGTGTAGAATGCCTCAGGGTTATGTAGATTTCCCTGTTGTCTGTGCTCCAGACCACACTGAGGGGGTGGACACCTGCACATGGATGAGTCCTGCTACAGTATGTGGATGATATCCTCCTTTGTAGTTACTCTTTGGAGGCGGGTCAAAGGGACGGGTTGAGTTTGTTTTAGTACTTACATGAATGTGGACACAAAGTGTCAAAGAAAAAGTTGCAATGGTGTCAGGAAAGTGTTGAATACCTTGGTTTTGTACTCACTAGGAGAACGAAAGGTCAATCACAAAAGAGCTGCGGCTCTAGTGGAACTTGCCCGCCCACAAATTAGAAAGACATGCTAACCTTTCTAGGGATCATTGGTTACTGCCGCCAATGGATCCCTGACTGTTCCTACTATGACAATCTCCTGAGACAAACCACAGGTCAAGAAATGTCAGAAATTATCAAATGGTCACAAGAAATGTTAAATGCTTTTGTGTATCTGAAAACTGCTATGGCTGTAGCGCCCGGACTTAGCCTCCCTGATTATGTAGAAATGTTTCATTTATATGCAAGGGACAAATTGTAAGACTATGGCAGGTGTCCTCGCCCAAGAACATGGTGGAAAACTGCGCCCTGTAGGTTTTTTTTCTCAAAGATGGCCTCAGTTCGGGTTCTAGGCATGCCTGCGTGCATTAGCATCCTCTGCGATGGTAGTCGAGATGGCAATATCATTTACCCTGGGCAGACCTACTACTTTACACACCACTCACAATGTGTCAATATTACTTAAAAATACTCACACCCAACATATGTCCTCTCAGAGGCTAAGTGGCTATGAAGTAATTTTGCTATCAAACCCTGAGTTAATAATTAAATATGCGTCCCCAAACTCTGATCCAGCCCCAATCCTAAATGGACTTCTAGGATTAAAAGGTGAAACAGATATGGTAGTACCCCAACATGACTGTGTAGAGTTAATTCATCAGGATACCTCACCCAGACCGGACATGTCCTCTGCTGCCATGCCGGGAGCAGAGAATGTGTATGTTGATGGGTCCTGCTCAAGACCAAACGATTATACCTACCATGCAGGGTATTCTGTGGTGCAACTACCAGACAGAATAATTGAAGCAAACCCAATACCTTTCCAATCAGCACAAGCTGCTGAACTAATAGCATTAACAAGAGCATGTCAGCTATTTGAGGGCCAGGATGTAAACATATACAAAGACTCTAAATGTGAGTTTGGGGTAACCCACGATTTTGGGGTCATCTGGTCTAGGAGAGGGTATGTAGCAGCGGATGGGAAAAGTATTTCACACTCAACATTGGTAAAATCACTGCTCCAAGCCATTCAGTTGCCTAGGAAAATAGCTGTTATTCATTGCAGAGCACATACAGGAGAACAAACAGATATTGCCAAAGGGAATGCACTAGCAGACTCCGCTGCTAGAGCAGCCGCTACCTCACAGCCAGCACACACCCAAATGCCGGTACTAATGCCTGAAATAGCACTGCTAGATCATACATTACTAGACATTCAGACACATGCCACTGACCAAGATCTTAGGGACTGGGATGGGGAGGATTTGGAAAAGACCGAAAGCGGACTTTTTCCTCAAAGAGGGAAAACCATGTATCTCCGCAGCAAGTGCTCCCCTATTTATAGCACAGTACCACGGCATGGGCCACAGGGGTTTTCAAAACAATATTGCAGGACTACCCAAATTAGTCAGAGGTTATGTTGCACGGTGTATTACCTGCATTCGGAACAATCCAAATACTCCTAACAATCCAAAACATGAACACTTACAGTATCCTACGACACCTTTCACACATCTCCAAATTGATTTTACTCACATGCCTAAATTAGGAAAGAAACACGAATATCTTCTGGTCATCGTCGATATGTTCTCACGATGGGTGGAAGCTTTTAAAACCACGAGAGAAGACACACAGACAGTGGTTCGCATACTCACACAGGAAATTACCCCAAGGTGGGAATGCCCTCTACAAATTAACTCAGATAATGGCCCTGCTTTTGTTTCAAGGGTGTGCCAGGATCTAGTTAAAACCCTTAAAATAGATTGGAAATTTCACATTCCCTGTCACCCACAGAGTTCAGGCATAGTAGAGAGGATGAACAGAACAATTAAAGATAAAATCAGAAAAGCAACAGGTGGGTCCTTCACTGGGTGGGTAAAAGCACATTCTGTGGTCTTAGCTGAGATCAGGACAGGGCCGGCGCTCCCACTAGGCGAATTAGGCAGCCGCCTAGGGCGCACTGCCGCCTAGGGGCGCAGCCACAGCTGCTGGGTCCCCTCAAGAGGATTGGTTCCCCCCTGGTGGGTGGTGGCTGGTGCGGTGCGGAGTGTAGTGGGAAGCGGCTCCATCTGGCTGGCTGCAGAGTTGCTTGGCGGGGAGAAGGAGCAGGCAGAGCCAGGGGCGACCATACCAATGTCCTGTCCAGCAGCCGTGAGTGTTAGCTCTCTGCCCGCCCCCTCCCTGGGTGATGTGCAGGCGTGCAGCCATTGGAGGAGCAGGGCGAGCGGAATTGTGCAGAGACAGCCGGATGGACTGGTCATAGGACACACGCTGGGCTCAGGCCGCCGGGCCACTTGTCTTTGGGGAGCTGGAAGCAAAGCTGCTCCTACAGCCCGCCCTGCTTACCGAGCCTCTCCGCGGTCGTCCGCAGTAGCCTGGGGTGGAACCAAGCGATCAGCTGATCGGATGGGGGACGAGCTGGAGGAGATCTGTGCGTGAGCTGTGACTCACAGCCTGAAGAGACCCCATCTCCTAATCCTGGGACTTGTGACAAATCGACTGCTGCCACTGCCACGTGGAGGGAGCTGGAAAGAAGTGCCCCAAAGTAAGAACTTGTCAGGTGGTTGGGGAAGCGCTGGGGATGAAGGCTTCCGAGTTCCAGTCAGACATTTTCACTGGTGTGTGACTCCCTCCACCTGGCTACACCCCTCCTATCCACCTGGCTCCATCCATTCACCTTGTTACACCCCCCCTCCTCTCCTGTCCACCTGTCTCCATCCTCCCCCCACCTTGCTACACCCCCCTCCTGTCCACCTGTCTCCATCCTCCCCCCACCTTGCTACACCCCCCCTCCTGTCTCCATCCTCCCCCCACCTGGCTACACCCCCCACTCCTGTCCTTCTGTCTCCATCCTCCCCCCACCTGGCTACACCCCCCTCCTGTCCACCTGGCTACCCCCTCCACTGTCCACCTGGCTATTGCCTCCCTCCACCTGGCTGCACCCCCCCTCTCTTGTCCACCTGGCTCCATTCCTCCACCTGGCTGCACCCCCTCTCCTGTTCACCTGGCTGCACCCCCTCCTATCCACCTGGCTCCATCCCTCCACCTGACTACACCCCCCTCTTATCCACCTGGCTTCATCCCCCTACCTGGCTACACCCCCTCCTATCCACCTGGCTACACCACCCTCCTATCCACCTGGCTCCATCCCTCCACCTGACTACACCCCCCTCTTATCCACCTGGCTTCATCCCCCTACCTGGCTACACCCCCTCCTATCCACCTGGCTACACCCCCCTCTTATCCACCTGGCTACACCCCCCTCTTATCCACCTGGCTACACCCCCCTCTTATCCATCTGGCTACACCCCCCCTCCTGTCCACCTGGCTCCATCCATTCACCTGGCTACACCCCCCCTCCTGTCCACCTGTCTTCATCCTCCCCCCACCTGGCTACACCCCCCTCCTGTCCACCTGTTTTCACCCCCCCCCACCTGGCTACACCCCCCTCCTGTCCACCTGGCTCCATCCCTCCACCTGGCTGCCCCCTCTCCTGTCCACCTGGCTATTGCCTCCCTCCACCTGGCTGCACCCCCTCTCCTGTCCACCTGGCTGCACCCCCTCTCCTGTCCACCTGGCTGCACCCCCCTCCTATCCAACTGGCTTCACCCCCCTACCTGGCTACACCCCCCTCCTATCCACCTGGCTCCATCCCTCCACCTGGCTACACCCCCTCCTATACACCTGGCTACATCCCTCCAACTGGCTACACCCCCCCTCTTATCCACCTGGCTCCATCCCTCCACCTGGCTACACCCCCCTCCTGTCCATTGCTCCACCTGGCTACACCCCCCTCCCGTCCACCTGGCTCCATCCATTCACCTGGCTACACCCCCACTCTTGTCCACCTGTCTCGATCCTCCCTCCACCTGGCTACACCCCCCTCCTGTCCACCTGGCTCCATCCCTCCACCTGGCTGCCCCCCTCCTGTCCACCTGGCTCCATCCTCCCCCCACCTGGCTGCACTCCCCTCTCCCGTCCACCTGGCTCCATCCCCTTACCTGGCTGACCCACCTCTCCTGTTCACCTGGCTCCATCCCTCCACCAGGAGTACTGGTGCTAAAATGATTGAATTCATTTCGATTTTTTTTTTATAAAGGGGGGGGGGGGCGCGCAAGTAGCTGGTCTCGCCTAGGGTGCAAAATAGTCTTGCACCAGCCCTGGATCAGGATGACACCCTCGAAGACTACAGGATGCTCCCCATTCGAAATGTTAATGAGAAGACCGTTACCCACCCCATGGGCAAGAATATCGCTTATCTTAGAAGCAGTAGATCTTGATCAGATAAGGGAGGAATATGTCCCAAAATTTATTGAAACTCTGGACAAAGTTGAAAGAAATGTTGCTCGCACATCTTTCTTTTTCTTCACAGAAACCAACACATCCCTTTCAAGTAGGAGACACCATGGTAATCCAACAACTGAATAGGACCAAAAAGCAGGAATACCCCTTTGGACCTCTGACCACAGTAGTCGCGGCGACCCGGACAGCCATCCTGGTGGAGAATTCCCAAGCCAGGATCCATGCCAGTCGAGTAAAAAAAGGTCAAGATGGTTTGTGCGAAGCAAGAGAAAGACAAAAACAAAGACACCGATAAAACTTCAGTTCCAGATAGAGGAGGTGAAGCAGGTTTTGTAAATCCTCAAAAAGCGAGTGAAACAGGTGAAACAGTCTCTGAAATACAGCAAAATTACTTTGTTTACTGCTCAGAACTCTGGGAAACTTTGGATACTCCTGGGGGTGATCACACTTTCAGTGTTCATCCCAACATGGATCATAACTAACTGTATATACCACCCAGAAGATTTAGGTGTCATAAAAGACATCTGTGGAAAAATAACTAACTCTAGCCACACTAAAAAACATGCTAGAGTGAAAAGAGAAGTTGGTGAAAGTTTCACTGATGAGATGTTATTGTTAAAATTTAAATATGCTTATGCTCAGAAATCAGAATATGACAAATGTTGGATATGTAGTAAACTCCACCCTAGTACCACTAGAATCCCGTTAATGGCGGTACCTTTAAATTTCACATCTCTTCTAAAAGGTACCCCTCCTATTTATCTTAACAAAGTCACAAGAAGATTTCCAAACAACACTATTGTGTTCCAAACCATGGGTAGAAGCCACTCTCCCGATTGGTGTTTTAAATTAGGTAATTCCACAAGGGGTGCTACAGCTTGCCAACATGCTGCACTTAATTTTTCAGCAACATCACTGTATAGCTCCTTTTTCCGTACCTTAGACCCTTTATTTAATTCTACGTTGCTAGACTTCCTAAGCGCCAACTCTACCTCTACAGTAGGACAATTGTTGTCAACTATAGCATTCTCCGGTCTCTCTTATGAGCTAAAATTTTCCAAATGTTGCCTTTAGCCCTTGGCAATCATATATACATCTGTTGCAAGGAAGGATGTTATCCCTGGATCCCTTTAGAATCCCAGGGATGGTGTTATTTAGCGGCCCTGGTCCCGGTAATGGGATATTAGATGATAGTAAAGGAGGATACACTATGATCCAGGGGGGGGGGGGTTTACAAAACATTAACCATTATGTACTGCCTCTACACCTCACACACACACACACTCTTTTAGAAATAGACTGTCATGTACCTGGGTGTATTTGAACCAGGATCTTCCTGGTCCCAAAGCTGCAGCCTTACCTGTTGCGCTACTGAGCAGATCTAGACTTTTGGAAACGTCCTCTCAGCATTAAACATTACCTTGGACTCACCAGCCCCACCTACTGCCAGCTGTGGACAATTTTCAATCAAAGCAGCCCTTAAAAAGGAAGTGATGCTATCTCTCAGTGCCCGTTTGTGTGGAATAGCTCCCTGGGTGTTGTGACTGCTTTTTGATCCTGATTTTCGTGTTGAACTTCTGCCTGAATTCCTGACTACTCTCCAGCCTGCTGATTTTGTACTTCACTGCCAGCTCGTGTATGACCTTTGCCTGCCTGACCACTCTCTGGATTTCGATCGTGTACCATTTTGCCTGATCTGTTGCCAACCTAATCTGCCTGACTACGTTTTCGCCTGAATCCTCAGCACACAAGTTCCACTTCGGACACTACCTATCACAGGTACCTTACATAGACTTCACAAAGGGAATAGAGACATACATTTTTAATAAATCATCTGTTAAAAGAGGATTTAAGAGGGGATTGAAGGAATATGTATATACCAAACTGACTCCATCTTAGATTCAAGTATCCATCTTATGCCTTGCTATGTTTTATATGTTATCTCATAGCTAGTGTGAAGGACTAGCATCAAGTGTAGAGCTTGAAGGACACCGCCACTCGCTGGTTCTTCTTTTTAAGGGCTGTTTGCCCATTTTTATTAAAAGTTCAAAACAAAATCAAAGGTTTCCCTCGCAGGGGTTTCAGCACTCCTTTTTATTAACAAAATGACATTCAGCCTCCTGGCTTATACATACAGCAGTGCTGCTTAGGCCTTCCACTTCATGCTCTCGTCTGTCTCCTACAGACTATTCCCTTGGCAACACTGTCCATTTAGATAGCAGCCCCTCACTGCTCTGATTCTCAGACTTGGGTCTCTGGCTTCCCCAGTGCACACTTGCACTCTATGGCTTCCCCAGTGCACACCTGCACTCTATGGCTTCCCCAGTGCACACCTGCACTCATCGGGAGGGTGGAGCCCAGAATGCTGGTCCTGACTCTACTATCAGGCCCACACACACCTGAACAATCAGTGTGCCGGTGAGTCTCAAAAGCCTGATCCAGGACTGGGGATTTTATCCCACCCAGATCTCTAAGAAATCCCCAGGCTCCAGGTTCCAAAGTGGACTTTAGTAAATCATGAGGAAACTGAAAAGCCAGTTTCCTCCAAAACAAGCAAATACCCCGGAGCCCCTCAACCTGCCTGGTTGAGAATCCTGTATTCTTCCACTGGTGGGGTACCACACTAGTTAGTTTTGTTTTCCTGTAAAACACGTGACTTCCCCGAAATGAAGGTTGTATTTTGCTAAAAAGTTGTCTAGGTCATATGCCAGATGTATTTGTAAACAATGGAAAGCTACTGTGGGGGTGATTTACTATAACTCCAGGAAGTACTGAGCACTATTGCAAATAATAGCTCCCATTTTAGCCAATAAAAATTCAACGCGTGAATTTGCGAATGAAAAAGAGCGCTATTAGCAGCAAACAAGTTAGTCAATATGGAATCAGCGCTAATTAGCGAATCCGCGAACATGCAAATGCCAATTTCCACTAAGTTATTATATAGCACTGCACTGTAACCATGATCCTTGTATGTGAAAAAACATTTTTATGTGAGATGTGCTCTACCTCGTGTGCATCTATTGATGTATATTGCAATTAGTATTCATAGTTTTTTTTTCCTTCTTTTGCTAACGAATGCAGTTATGAATGATTATTACATAGTAATGTCTGCTATTTTGTAAAGTTACACGTATTAAACATTTAGGTTACCTATTTGTTGTATGTTTTTTTTTCATGTTTTTATTTTTTATTTTATTTAGGTGGCTATAAAGCGGTAATTATTTATGTTTATTCTTTAATCATACTACATTATTATGCAGGTTTTGTACTTAACACAATGGCTTAGTGGTCTGCTCAGATGTCTCCACAGCTCTCATGTTACAAGTTCAAATACCAGCCAACCTACCATCCAACGGCTATGTTTATTTTTTGCACAAGCAAATTAAAATAAACAAATAAAGAAATGTAAACGTTAGCTAGTGTGTGATGTTTGGAATTCCACACCATAATATTATAGAATAAAAGTGCATTGGCTAATTGGCATTCACCTATTTCCAGCATATGCTGCTTTGGCTAATTGTCAATTGCCTTTTTTTTCACCAATTCAATCTTTTAGTATCTCTCTGTGGTATTTGAACCCATGAGTGCTTTAAAGCCTGAGTTTTTCAAGGTAGAAATGCTGACCACTAGCCTACTGAGCATAGCACAAACATCTACTAGTGTGTGATGTTTATTCTCCCCGAGCCGTCTCTCCTGCTGCTGTGTTCTTCCGCTGCTGTGTTCTTCCGCGCAGTCGGTTACCCCCTAATAAAAAAAAAAGCCGCTCTTCTGTGGCCATACAATAACGTCACCCGGAGAGCCCGCTCCATGGCTATGTAAGAGACGCCACACAGCGGGTGACAACACAGCGGAGGAAGACCGCCACAGAAGTAGAGCGGCTTTTTTTTCTAGCGGGTAACCGACTGCGCGGAAGAACACAGCAACGGGAGAAATAAGAAATATGCTGCTGAGTAATATGCACACTTTCATGAGGTGATGCCATCAGTAGGATTTGAACTCATGGCTTAAACCTTTGAGGGTATCAGGGAATACCACTATGCTACAGAGCTGAGCACATACCTACAGAGAAAATACATTTACTAATGTTTTATTCTATACAATAATGTTTTGCATTTCAGGCATTAATATTATAGTAACAACCATGCTCATGCTGATGTGGCATTGGCTAATAGGCGTTCACCTCTTTTCAGCATATGCTGCTAAGTACAATGTAAGCTTTCAGTAGGTGATACCATGTGTGATTTTCAGCCATTTGAGCACAATTATATTGAGAACATACGTTTACTAGTGGTTGATGGTGGGACTACTTTATATTCTAGGTATAAAAGTACTCAGCACAGTGACTTAGGCCCCTTTCACACTTGTGCAACCTGAAAGTTGTGCGATTTTGATGCGCCTTTAAGCAATGCCTGTGTAATCTTGAGGTCTATGGACGCAGGAGTCGCAGGGAAAGGCACGCAAATTTCCGTCTGCAATTTTTCCTGCAATTTCAAGGAATGCCTGTGTAAACTTAAGGTCTATGAACCTCAACTCGTATCAAAGTCGGACCAAAGTTGTACAGGGACTACTTTGAAGTCGGTGTGACCTGAAGTTGCACAGATATGAATGGTACACATTGAAAATCATGGGGTATGATTTGTCATGCGACTCTGATGACCAAAGTCTCAGGAAAAGTTGCTCAAGTGTGAAAGGGGTCTCAGCCCAACTTTGTGAGCAATTTCAGAGACATCAGTGCACTTTCCTGCACAGATGTCTAGTGAAATCACATTGTTCCAAATCAGGGACAGTTGAGACCTAAGTCCCTCTGTCCCTCTTTCCTCCTCATTTGTCCCTCATTTTGTTCTGATCTGTATAGTTTTATATAAAATGCAATTTTTATCTTTCAAAAAGGGTTTCCCAGCACTAAACCGTTCATCTAATTTCTAAATTGCTTTGTTTGTAAATTCCCAAAGCCAATCTAAAGGGTATATTATTGTTAAAAAAAAAGCACTTGGGGGTTTAACTAATATATATTTTTTTTTTTATAATTCTCCTCTAAGAAGGTGTTTTAGGAGGTGTCCTATGCCTACATACTTTTGCTAATAGGTGTCCCTTATACCCATCTCAAAAAGTTGGGAGGTAAGAAATCGCCTCCTTAAGTCACCCAAAGTAGTGTAGGAACTACCGTATTTTTCGCTCTATAAGACGCACCTGACCATAAGACGCACCTAGGTTTTAGAGGAGGAAAACAAGAAAAAAAAATATTCTGAACCAAATGGTCTACTAAAATATTTACCAGTGCCCATGAAAAGCAGCCTGACCTGTGCCAAAGAAATGCAGCCTGACCATTGCCATTATTGCAGCCCGACCCGTGGCACTACAAGTCCCAGCAGAGCAGGTTGCCATATTTCAGCCCCCCACATAGGCACTACAAGTCCCAGCAGAGCAGGTTGCCATATTTCAGCCCTCCCCACAGAGGCACTACAAGTCCCAGCAGAGCAGGTTGCCATATTTCAGCCCCCCACATAGGCACTACAAGTCCCAGCAGAGCAGGTTGTCATAATTCAGCCCCCCACAGAGGCACAAGTCCCAGCAGAGCAGGTTGCCATATTTCAGCCCTCCCCACAGAGGCACTACAAGTCCCAGCAGAGCAGGTTGTCATAATTCAGCCCCCCACAGAGGCACTACAAGTCCCAGCAGAGCAGGTTGCCATATTTCAGCCCTCCCCACAGAGGCACTACAAGTCCCAGCAGAGCAGGTTGCCATATTTCAGCCCCCCCACAGAGGCACTACAAGTCTTAGCAGAGCAGGTTGCCATATTTCAGCCCCAACCCCACAGAGGCACTACAAGTCCCAGCAGAGCAGGTTGCCATATTTCAGCACCCCCACAGAGGCACTACAAGTCCCAGCAGAGCGGGCTGTCGCCTGTCCTCCAAACACAGCATTAGGAGATTGCACAGCCTTCCATCCACTCACTCCTTGGCTGCCATACACTCCTCCCCACTCTCCCCTTACAATAGTGTCCTACCTGAGTCTGGGCGGCATGTCGCGCTGCATAGTGGGGCAGTGGGCATGATTTCCTCTTCTCGCAAGACACGTACCGGCTCCCAGACCCCTCCTACCCGCAGCACACAAGGCTGCAGATCACTTTGCCACTGGCCAGGCACCTCCATGGCTGCAGTGGCGGCTGGAGCAATAAGCTAGGCATCGGCAGATGCGGCCGCGAGTGTGCACTGATTGGGATATTTTATCTGTGCGGGAGGAGGCCGCGGGAACCGAGGCTCGGGAGTACAGGTGGGGGGGGGGGGGGTTTGTGTGGGGGGGCGGCTTTTTTGCAGGCAGTGGCGGGGGGCGTTGACAGCAGCGGCGGGGGGCGGTGCCTGATGTACATTCGGACCATAAGACGCAGAGACATTTTCCCCCATATTTTTGGGGGAAAAAAGTGCGTCTTATGGTCCGAAAAATACGGTACTTTTGGGAATCTGTGTGGTGTCGCACCAATTCGGACAGTTCTATTGCCGTCAATAGGCGCCGATTTGGCCTGCAATTTGACATGTCAATTCAGAGCTATGTGAACATGGGTGAAGTTGAATGGAACTCATGGGGGGTAACTTTTAATGCGACTGAGGTCCAAAGCTGCATGGAAAGTCACATAAGTGTGAAAGTAACCTAATGAGATTAAATTATAACACCTTTGAATAAAGCCCCATTTGCACTTGTGCAACCTTAAAATTGCACAGCTTTGCCATGACTTGAAGCAATGTCTGTGTAATCTTGTGGTCCTCAAAATCGCATCAAAGTCAAACCAAGGTAGTGCAGGGATGAATTTTCCCCACTTTCAGGATGCACAAGTGACAATAGGGCCAAATTCAAAGATATCCTTGAATCTCTTACACACTGCTACGACCTGAAAGTCACACTAATTTGCTGCCACTTTGCCGCTGCAACTTGGCCCCAACTTCTGGGAATGCCTGTGTAATATTGCGCCCTATGTACCTCAAGTCACATGGGGCTCTGTTTCCACTATTGTAACCCTAAATTTGCATGATTTTGCCTCGATTTTTTGCCGCAATTTTAATGCGACTTGGAGCAATGCCTGTATATTCTTGAGGTCTATGGACCTCAAGTCGTATCAAAGTGGGACCAAAGTACTGCAGGGACTACTTTGAAGTCGCTGCGACTTGAAGTCGCACAGATATGAACCATACTCATTGGAAATCATGAAAAGTTGACCAACTGTAAATCAAGTCATATATATTTTAATAGAACGGCACTCTCATTTATACTTGCATAGTGTCCTTATTAAGGTTGAGCGAACCTGAACTGTAAAGTCCGGGTTCGTACCCGACTTTTGGGGTTTTGGTACCCGGACCCGAACCCGAACAATTTACTGTATGTTCGTGTTCGGTGTTCGGCAATGTAATGGCGCATTTTAAAAAAGCTGCAGGGCAGCCAATCAACATTTGTTTAACTTGTGTGCCCTTAGAAGCCATCACAGCCATGCCTACTAATGGCATGGCTGTGATTGGCCAGTGCAGTATGTGACCCAGCCTCTATATAAGCTAGAGGCACATAGCACAGCACGTCACTCTGCTTCAGTTAGTGTAGGGAAAGGTTGCTGCTGCTGCTTTGAGGGAGAGAATTAGATAGGAGTCCTGTCCTGATTCTGAAATCAAATTACTGAGCGATCTACCTTGCTTTTGTTGTGTGGGTGCAGTGCACAATCTTTTTATCCTGCCCTGAGCCCAGCGCCAGAGAAAATATAACTTTTATCCATCTGTTAGTTAGGTTGGCTTCGGCGGGCATTTTATGCAAGCTCAGTGCACCAGCACTGCATATGTTACTGTGAGATACACCCTTTAGATACTGTTCTCCTATTCTGCTATTAAAAATTTTTTGGTGCGTTTTCTGCATATCTGTACGTGTGAGATACACACTTTAGATACGGTTCTCCTATTCTGATCTTCAAAAAATCTAATAATTTAGGGCAAAAATAGTTGCTCTATTCTGCTATTCAAAAAACACCCATTTAGGGCAAGATCCTAAATTTGAGAAATATAAAGAGACCGTCAAATAAGGGACGTGGCCCCGGTCGTGGTGCTGCTGGTGGAGCTCCTGTTGCAGGGAGAGGACGTGGTCGATCTGTGCCAGCTACACGCACAAGTGAAACACCTTTCTTAGGTGCGAGTAGGCGACAGAGCCTGCAGCGGTATTTGGTCGGGCCTAATGCGGCTCTACGAATGTTGAGGCCAGGCCCAGGACAAGTACAGGCGATAATAGATTGGGTTGCTGACAGTGCCTCTAGTTCCTTCACATTGTCTCCCACCCAGTCTACTGCTGAAAGATCAGAGTTGGCACCTGCAGCCGATGTCCATCAGTCTTTCACCTCACCCCCTTGCAAATCAGCCAAGGAGTCTGAGCCCCAAATCATGCAGCAGTCTCTTCTGCTTTTTGATGACTCTGTTAGCAGGGTTTCCCAGGGCCATCCACCTAGCCCTGCCCCAGAAGTGGAAGAGATTGAGTGCACCGATGCCCAACCACTTATGTTTCAAGATGAGTACATGAGAGGACCATCGCAGCACGTCTCGGATGATGAAGAAACACAAGTGCCAACTGCTGCTGCTTTCGCAATTGTTCAGACCAAAAAGGAGGGCAGGGGTGAAGACTGGGTGGAAGATGATGTGGAGGACGATGAGGTCCTCGACCCCACATGGAATCAACGTCATGCAGGTGACCTGTGTAGTTTGGAGGAAGAGGCGGTGGTCGCACAGAGCCACCAGCACAGCAGAAGAGGGAGTAGGGTGCAAAAGCGGAGCGTCCGTCCCCTAGACAGTACACCTGCTACTGCCCAACGCAGCAAGGGACCGAGCACACCAAAGCCAGGTCCAAGGAGTTCCCTAGCGTGACAGTTCTTCAGACAATGTGCTGATGACAAGACACGAGTGGTTTGCATGCTGTGCAATCAGAGCCTGAAGCGAGGCATAAACGTTCACAACCTGCATGACCAGGCATCTAAGTGCAAAGCACGAGCTGCAGTGGAGTAGACGCCTCAAAAACCAAGAAAGGTCTCTGGCTCCTCCTGCTTCCTCTTCTGCTGCAGTCTCGGCCTCTTCATCCACCTCTGTAGTGACAGTGGCACCTGCCACCCCGCAAACAGAGCATCTGCCAGCAATACTACAACCTGGGTCACCAACCATCTCCACAATGTCCCATGCAAGCGTTCAGCTCTCTATCTCTCAAACACTGGAGCGGAAGAGGAAGTACCCCCCTACCCATCCACGATCCCTGGCTCTGAATGCCAGCACTGCAAAATTCCTGGCCTTTGAAATGCTGTCATTCCGTCTGGTGGAGACGCAGTGTTTTAAAAGCCTGATGGCATTGACTGTCCCACAGGACGTCGTGCCCAGCCACCACTACTTTTACAGGTGAGCCATCCCTTCCCTGCACAACCAAGTGGGGGACAAAATCAGGTGTGCAGTGCGCAATGCCATCTGCGGCAAGGTCCACCTAACTACGGATACGTGGACCAGTAAGCATGGTCAGGGACGTTATATCTCCCTAACAGCACACTGGGTAAATGCATGTCCTTCCACCACCGAGGATTGCAGGGCGCTTCAGTTTGCCTCCTGTTGCTAACTCCTCCTACTCCACTTCCTCATCCTCTACCGCCTCCTCATCCGGTCAGCGTAGCACCTTCACCACCAACTTCAGCACAGCTTGGGGTAAACGACAGCAGGCAGTTTTAAAACTTTCCTGTTTGGGGGAAAAATGCTACACCACGCAGTAGTTGTGGAGGGACATGGAACAACAGACCGATGAGTGGTTGGTGGCAGTGAGCCTCAAGCCCGGCCTGGTGGTGTGCGATAATGGGCAAAATCTCGTAGCAGCTTTGGGCCTAGCCGGTTTGACGCACATCCCTTGCCTGGCGCATGTGCTGAATTTGGTGGTGCAGGGGTTCCTTAAAAATTACCCCGATATGCCAGAGCTGCTGCAGAAAGTGCGGGCCGTCTGTGCACACTTTCAGCGTTCTCACCCTGCTGCTGCTCGCCTGTCAGCGCTGCAGCGTAACTTCGGCCTTCCCGCTCACCGCCTCATATGTGACGTGCCCACAATGTGGAACTCCACCTTGCACATGCTGGCCAGACTGTGCGAGCAGCAGCAGGCGATAGTGGAGTTTCAGCTGCAGCACGCACGTGTGAGTCGCTCTGCGGAACAGCACCACTTCACCACCAATAACTGGGCCTCCATGCGAGACCTGTGTGCCTTGTTGCGCTGTTTCAAGTACTCCACCAACATGGCCAGTGCCGATGACGCCGTTCTCAGCGTTACTATCCCAGTTCTATGCCTCCTTGAAAAAACGCTTTGGGCGATGATGGAAGAGGATGTGGCACAGGAGGAGGAAGAGGGATCATTTCCAAGGCTTTCAGGGCAGTCATTCACAAGTGGCTCCGAGGATGGGTTACTGCACCAACAAATGCCAGGTACACAATTGATTGTCCAGCAAGGGCACAGTTCTGGAGGATGACAAGGTGGAGGATGAGAAGGAGGAGATGGAGGAGGAGGAACCATTTTCACAGCAGGGTGGAACCCAGACCAGCTCATGGCCATCACTGGTGCGTGGCTGGGAGGATACAGAGGACACAGACGATACACCTCCCACAGAGGACAGCTTTTCGTTGCCTCTGGGCAGCCTGGCACACATGAGCAATTACATGCTGCAGTGTCTCCGCAATGACCGCCGAGTTGCCCACATTCTAACAGGTGATGATTACTGGGTGGCCACGATGCTGGATGCCCGTTACAAGGACAACGTACCGTCCTTAATTCCCTCACTGGAGCGTGATTGTAGCGGGGGCACAGTGGAAGCACAAGGCGAAGGCAGAGGAGGAGGAAGAGGTCGCCAACACAGCACCGCCAGCACCTCAGAAGGCAGGGTTAGCATGGCCAAAATGTGGAAAAGCTTTGCCAGCACGCCACAACAACCAGCTCCACCAGCTGATATGGAACGTCTTAGCAGGAGGCAGCATTTCACCAACATGGTGGAGCAGTATGTGTGCACACGCCTACACGTACTGAATGACGGTCTTCCCCATTCAACATTTGGGTCTCCAAATTGGGCACATGGCCTGAGCTTGCCCTTTACGCCTTGGAGGTGCTGGCCTGCCCTGCAGCCAGTGTATTATCTGAACGTGTATTTAGCACCGCAGGGGCTGCTATCACAGCCAAGCGCAGCCGCCTGTCCAGAGCCAATGTGGACAAGCTCACGTTCATTAAAATTAACCAGGCATGGATCCCACAGGACTTGTCCGTACCTTGTGCAGAATAGACATGTATACCGGTCTTACCCAGCCGTTGTTGTATTTTTGATCTCTCACTGTACCCCAATTTAAAAAAAAAAACAAAAAACTTAAAAACAAAAACCAGTGTTGGCTACCTCGTCCTCCTCCACTGCCGCTTCCACCTACACTGCCACCTCAACCTCCCTAGGTCAAGATTATTATTTTTTATTTTTATGTATTTTAAGTTATTATTTCCCTATTAACATTTGTTTGCAGAGCACTTGCCATGCTCTTAACAACATTTTGCTGCCATTTTCAGCCCTCTAGCCCTTTCCATTACTATTTTAGTGCCATTTTAGTCCTCAAAAGTTCGGGTTCCCATTGACTTCAATGGGGTTCGGGGTCAAGTTCGGCCGAACCCGAACATCCAGGTCTCCGCTCAACCCTAGTCCTTACTGATTTACATCAGCAGAACAAATGCAGGAAGTAGTGATGTGTGCACATGGGCCAGAAGCAATGTGTGGTGATGCCAAACAAATCAATGAAGCCCACCCACACCTTGAGTAAGCACAAGTACATATCCTACACTTACCCGGCAAATCAGCAGCACCTCCTCTTTGCTAAAGAGGGACCTCGCCATGTCCACCTAGATAGAGATCCTGACCAGCACAGGAACTTCCGGGTGATTACAATGACTCATTTCCGGGTCAGGAGGTGAAACCACGCTCTGTTGATTGAGATCAAATATTCGCAGCTGCAGTAACGATTAGAATTTATTATTCTTGATTATTTGCAGAAATACATATTTGAAGGTTAACTTAAGGCAGTTTGATAAGAAATGGCGTCTCTGGCATAGCAGCAGGTGAATTACAAAGGCAAAAGGCCCAGTTTTAGCCCTGCTTCACACTGACAGCGGGAGGAAATTGTTCAGCTGAACTCACACGATTTTGTTCCCGCATGTCAGTCCCGACTGCAGGGGGGGGGGGGGACATCAGAGACATCTGTACAGGTTTCTGCACTGATGTCAATACAAATCACACCAATTAGAACAGTGCAATTGCCACCGATTTGCCATGTCAAATCGCACCCATGTGAACCAGAGCTGACACATACAACACTGCCTATCCTCCAGCTGGATTCATTACCTGCAATTCTCCACAGCTGTTATATATAAAGATTCCACCTTTATCATTTACTTGCAGGTGTGCTGAAGCCTAGGTTTACATTGGGGCAATTTGTCATGCAATTTCAGAAATCAAATCGCATGACTATTGGTGGCAATGATACTGTTCCAATCAATGCAACCCCAATTTTGTGGCGCCGCACCGATATGCAAAAGTAGTTCCTGCACTACTTTTGCCGATTTCAGGTGCGACTTCAATAGACATTTGTGTATGAAGCCACACAGATGTCTATCAAGTACTACCTAAAATCACGCTAGCTCAAGTGAAGTAACGCGATTTCAAAGTAGCATCAATGTGAACCAGGGTGAAGAGATTTGTATTTTGGCGCACAAATGCATATAGAAATAAAATATAAAAGATATTGCACTTTGCCAAAACCGCCACCACCAAAAACTAAAAAAGAACAAAAAAATTAAAAACACACCAAAGCTCAATAATGTACTTTTTATTTTGCCAGCAGAAACAAAATAATGTACATTAATTTACTAGCTTCAAAAACTTTTGGACAGGATACATGGTGCTACATTTAGCAATCGGATTTTAAGGGCCCTGCTCATAGGAGCTTACAATCTAAAATTTGTCAAAACCTGAGGCCTCGTACACACGACCGATTTTCTCGTCGTAAAAAACACGTCGTTTTTTTCGACGAGATTCTTGTTAAGCTTGTCGATTTTCTCGTCAAGCTTTCTATGCGTACACACTGTCATTTCCCAATTTCCTCGTGGTTCTCTGCGCTCACGTCCAGCACGTACGACGGCACTATAAAGGGGAAGATCTTTTTTCTTGGCGCCACCCCTTGGGCTGCTTTTGCTGATCTCGTGTTACCGCGTGTGAAGTAAAAGTTTGGGAAGAGACGATTCGCGCTTTTCAGTCTTCGTACTTTTCAGATCGTTTTCTGCCGTTCAGTTTGTGCTTGTGGGTTCGTATCTTGACTTTCAGGGCGTCTAGGCAGGTTGTATCTGTTTTACAGTGCGTTCTTGCCTGTTCGTTTCTGAATTTCAGTTCGTTATTCATAGGCCTTGCTGTTCTAAAGTGCGTTCTGTTCTGTACGTTCTGATTAGACGACCGTTTCCTAGCCATGTCGCCTGGACGTTCTCGTCGTCGAGTTCGTGCTGTGCGTGCGCTTGGTGTTGGTCTGCTTGTTTTGGACCAAGACCAGTCCATGAATGGTGTGAGGAGGAGTTCATGGACCAAGAATTGGTTGCTCCAGCGGGACCAATTCTGCCACATGCCTCTGCTGCGGGAGATCGTCGAGAATAATCCTGAGGACTACAGGAATTTTCTGAGGATGTCTGACCCCGTTTTTCAGGAACTGTTGGCTTTGGTGTCCCCCTATATTACCAGGAAGGACACCGTTATGCGGGAAGCCATCAGTGCTGAGCAGAGGCTCATCGCCACGTTGCGTTACCTGGCGACAGGGAGAAGTCTTCAGGACTTGAAGTTCACCACAGGCATCTCCCCCCAGGCTCTGGGCCTCATAATCCCAGACACCTGTTCTGCTATTATACAAGTCCTGCAGGAGGACTATATTAGGGTAAGTTTTCTCCCTTCACATCACATTTTATGTATTACATGTATGCTAATGTATTGTATTTCTTTCATCCTTTCCTAATTACCATGATTGTAATATGCTGAGAATGTCCCCTTTGTCCCCATGCATGCTGGAAGTTTTTAAATGCCCCTTTTTTATCCTCCCTAAATATTTCCCCTCACTAACTTTTCCAGCAGGGGCGCCTGTTGCTCCAAATGTTGGGGGGTTACAACCCCAATTTCGGAAATAAACTTCCTCCTTTTTTGCTCTGTTGCCTAATAAACGCCCCCAGTTGTCCCCTCCAATGCAGCCATTTAGTCCCCTCTATTGCAGCCAGTTTCCCCCCAGCCCTGCACTTACCTTCTTGTGGTCAGCGCCATCCTTCTTCTGTCCTTGATGTCTTCTCCTTCCCTTCATGTTGCATCAGCCAATCATGTTACCATTAAACAGACTTGGTGAACATGATTGCCAGAGCTGCCTGTCAGTGTTTACACAAGGAATGCCCCCTCCTTGCGTCCCCGATTTTTCTTTGAGGAAGCCAATTACATCCCTCAGGTTGTAATTTGCAAGACTTTTTTAATACCTGTTTCTGCTCTGCAATTTTAACCCCCTAAATGACGCAATTAATCATATGTCGGTCGCTTTACAAGAGGCCATCCACCTGAATAGTGTGCGGCATAGACAATACATAGGTTCATGCAACGCATGAACCTATGTATTGTTCTGAGTGATGGGCACAGGAGAGAGGGGACAGTGCTCCAGCGCCCACTCTGGACGCACCGCCACTGCAATGCTATCCTGTGGCCAAACACATCTCCCCCCCCAAAATAATTTAGTAATGGCCCATCAGAGGGGGTGATGAATATGATAAATGAGCCTTCCATTATACTTTTTTTACACACCTTAATAAACGTATAATTAGATTGATGTTGGTCTCTAATTTTTTGGTCTTGAATTTGCTTGTAATGTATGCCTTTGTTTTTCTAATATTATTTCATCTTGTTTCACTCCACAGCTTCCTTCAACGCCACAGGAATGGCAGACTGTGGCATCAGAGTTTGCCACGCGGTGGGACTTCCCCAACTGCGGTGGTGCCATAGACGGGAAGCACGTCCGCATCGTGCCGCCACCCCGTTCTGGATCCTACTACTACAACTACAAGGGGTTTCATAGCATTGTGCTGATGGCGGTGGTGTCAGCACGGTATGAATTCCTCTATGTTGATGTAGGGAAGAATGGCCGGATGTCCGATGGGGGATCCTTCATCCAGACGGAGTTTGCCCTCCGTCTCCAGAGTGACGACCTTGCATTGCCACCGGATGCAGGGAATATTGAAGGACTCCCCTTTGTTTTCTTGGCTGATGAAGCCTTCGGACTCGGACGGCATCTTATGAGGCCATTTCCACAGAGGACCCTGACCCCAGAGAAGAGTGTGTTCAATTACCGGCTGGCCAGGGCCCGAAGAGTCGTTGAAAATGCCTTCGGCATAATGGCCAGCCGGTTCCGCCTTTTTATGACTTCCATCCACTTGGCGGACTACAAAATAAACTATGTAGTGTTATGCTGCTGTGTGCTACACAATTTTCTTTGCCGCAAAGCGAATTCATATATGGCCTCAGTTTTGCCAGAGGCTGGACTTTCCCCTGCAAATCCCCTTCCGGGCCTGGAATCTGCCCGTCTTGGCTTGCCCCCCCAAAATGCCCGTGTGGTTCGGGACAAATACATGGAGTATTTCACGGGTAGGGGGGCAATTCCTATGCCAGCCTATGTCTAAGTATCCCAATAAAAATCTTGTTTAAACCTTTTAATTATTTGTTCTTTCCTGTCTCCTAGTTTGTCTTTGTGCATTTGTAGTGGCAAGTGTATTTTACTTTAGTAAATAACAACCAATTTCACTATGTTACCTTACAAAAGAACCAAATAAGCTTAGAGTGTATTATAAAAAGAAGCTACACGTTGTTTGTGGTCAAATATTTTACTCTCTGCACATTTTTTTTTTGTTTTACTTTGGGGTTGGCCTGACCACAACCCGTCAAATTTTGGCTTATGAAAATACAAAAATACCACTTGCATTTCTAAAATGACAACATTGGATACCTCTGAGCAATCTGAGACATTCAGTTACACAAACTATGTCTCTATGTGCCCGTCCTAATATGGGGTCCTGCCACCCCTTGCCCAGCCAAAAATTCAATATGCACACTTTTACTTTTTTGCAAATAGGAAGTTTACAATCCTGATCCCTATTGTCAACATGTGCTATCTGCCATCAGGGGTGATCAATGGATGTGTTTTGGGGGTGCATCCCCTTCCTCAGTTCACCGACTTTTGATACGAGGAAGGGGTTGCACCCACAAAAGACGTACATGGATATCCCCTGATGGCAGATAGCACATGTTCACACACTGTGTGCATATTCAATTTTTGGCTGCTTTGTTACTCAAAAAATTAGTAAAAATATAAAAACAAACATGTAAAAACAAATGTGTTTGGATGGCTTATTGAATTCTCCCCAAAACATCGAGAATGTCTTTAAATGTTTGTTCCATCACATGGATTCTTTGTTTAATTAGGTCCAGTTCCGTGCTACATTCCATCACTTGCTGGATGAGGCGGAGGGCACTGTCAGCAGAGAACGGTGTGCTATCCTTCACAACATTTCCATCCCCTAAAAACCATAAAAAAAAATTAATAAAACTCTGCAGGCCTACCTCGCTTACCTTAAGCTGTGGTGTCAGATACTGACCTGTTGTGGTGACCAGATCCACAACGTCATCCACCTCTCCTTCCTGCACTTCTCCTTCCTCCACCTCAACTTCCTGCACATCTTTCGGTTGTGGATCTTTGGGAGTTTGGGGTTGCTTGGAAGTTGTGGGGTGCATGTGCTCCCTGGAGTGTCCTCCTCCCAGTCTTCTCTCCCCTATGAGAATAAAACCAAAGGTCTATTTATCACACTGTAAAAATCTCATTTTTAAACTTAAAACAGGCTAAATTGTTTGGAAGTGGGGTACAAGTGTGTGTTTGTGCGGAATTTAAAGAAAAATGCATTCTTTATGACCCCAAATATGTTTATTATTCACATTTGGATGTAATTTTTTGGACATGGAGGCACCACAAATAAACTCTGATGCACCTGTGTGGGACACCCAAAAAAGGCGGGTCTGGTGGCCCACACTATAGTGCTCCAAAGTACAGATGTGGAAGCAGCTGCTGAGTGTCCTCTCCTTTACACTGATTAAAGTTTGCATTTCATTCTCCTTACAAACACATCATCTAGACTTAAAAATTATCCACAATACTTGATCAAAAATGGCAGATGTCTAATTACTTTTGGGGGTCTTAAATAAGCCAAAACCACGGATAGTGGCCGAACGAAGTGTCGGTAACGTAACGAACGATTACTGTGCCCAACCTAGTTCAAAATAATACATTTTGGAAGGGAGTCCAATATGCTTTAAAAAAAAAAAAAAGTCAGTTTCTAAAAAGATTAATAGCAGAAAGGTCGTCATTTTACTTACTTTTAGCGAGCATCCTCTTTATGCTCCTCAACTGGTCTGGCTCCCTCAGTTTGAGGTCTGACCACCTCTTTCTGAGCTGCTCATTTGAGCGTTTCACCCCGAACTTCGCCCTCAGACTCTTCACAACTTTAGTGAGGATTTTGGCCTTCCTTCTATTTGGTTTGCTATACGGCCCATGCTTGGCATCATAATCAGCCTTGACCAAGATGTCCGCCATCTCCGCCATCTCCGCCAAAGACATATTCGATGCCTTGAATCTCCTCCTTGATCGTGACGTGTCCTCGGTCTCCGGGCTTGTCTCCTCGCTAGTTGCGGAATTATCAGACACCTGCTGTAACTCCGCCATATCTGTCTGCGCGCCGAAAGAGAAGGGGCGGGGAAAAGATGTTAGTTAGAACGTCATGGGCGGGCGACGTGTGCGGAGCGACGTGTTCAAATTTGGACGCATGCGTGGTGTGTATATAGCAAACACACATGTGACTATAGTACGTTCGGTGTGCGGAGAGAGGAGTTCAAGTGACGGACGTGCGAACGAAGGTATGTGATTTTGTGAGACTTGTTAAAATTGTTGGCCTATACTGTCTTGAGATTGTTGGAGGATATATATGGTGACTAGGATGTGAAGGAGGTTAGACTGTTTGCCTCACATTATTTAAATATAATTTATTTTACTTGCAGATACAATATGAATGTATTTATTAGCGACAAAGAGTTCCTGGCGGAATTTATTGACCGGGTAAGGGAGCTGCCGGCTCTGTGGGAGACCAAAAACCCCATCCATAAAAAAAGGGGTGAGAAAAGCAGCGCTGGAGAAGCTGCTCCCATTTGTGCATACCAAGGTGCCCACAGCCACAGCAAAACAAGTGGACACTAAAATTGGGAGCTTGAGAGGTACCTACAGGACTGAACGCTCTAAGGTGCTGGCTTCTCAGAGGTCAGGAGCAGCAGCAGATGATGTTTATGTCCCGGTTTTGTGGTACTACAGCAGGATGTCCTTCCTGGATGACCACATTGAGCCAAGGCCATCACTCTCCACTCTTCCCCCCAGACTTCCCTGCAGCCAACCTGAGCCTTCTCTGGAGCAAGAGGAGGCAGCCATCCTGGATGATCCTGATTTGGCCATCTGGAGCCAGGTATAGTATTAACTGAAAATGTAGTGGGATAAAATTAATGTTTCCCAAATATGTCAGGATGAGAAACATACATTATTTTGTATTCAACAAGTGAAATCATGATCTGTAGACATTATTCTGCACTTAATTGTGTGGTAAATAGTCAAGCTGATGTAGTGGTAAATTTAAAGCAAGGATTTATGCATTTACATTCTAATTGCTTCCATCAGGATTACAAAGTTTGATGCAAAGATTAAACCAACATATTAAACTATGTTTCTTTTTCATACACAGGATGAAATCAGCCAGGAGGAGGGTCTGGAAACTGTCAGGCAGGAGGTGGCAGGGCCCAGTGGCAGCCAGGAGGTGGCAGGGCCCAGTGGCAGCCAGGAGGTGGCAGGGCCCAGTGGCAGCCAGGAGGTGGCAGGGCAAAGGAGAAGCACCAGATCCCAGGTGCCTCCCATCAGGCTTCACAAAAGAGGCAGGAGGGACAGGACCACCAGTGAGGCAGCAATGGCCCTTATTAAAGAGGCCCATGCCACCCTCAAGGAGCCCACATCCCCTGAAGAGGCCATTGCCGGCCTAGTGGAGGCTAAGTTCAAGGTGATGAGCATGGAGCAACGCCTCCTATGCGAACCCCTGCTCATCACCTTGCTCAACAAGGGGGTGATGGAGCAAATTACCCCCAATACCGCCATATGTGAGGTGGCCCAACTGACCCAACCTCAACCTCCACCTCCACCTTCCTCTGCTACCCCTCCACCTTCTGCCCCACCCCCTTCTGCTACACCTCCACCTTCTTCTTCTGCCCCACCCCCTTCTGCTACACCTCCACCTTCTGCTACACCTCCACCTTCTGCCCCACCCCCTTCTGCTACACCTCCACCTTCTTCTGCCCCACCCCCTTCTGCTACACCTCCACCTCCTGACAGGAGTACCCCTCCAGTGGGCCAGCCTCCAGCTAAACGAAGAAGGAAGGCTTCAGTAAAGGCTGCAGGGAAGGTTGCCAGGAAGAAGAGGAAGTGATGGCCTTGCTTCATTGTGGTCGCACTGGTCGGACAGAAGGCAGCCTGTTGTAGTACCACACACTTGGGACATATATCTCACCTGCTGCTGTTCCTGACCTCTGGGAGGCCAGCATCAGATTGTGTTCTGAAATGTGGGCCTTCTCAAGCTCCCAATTTTAGTGTCCACACAGGGTTGCTGTGTGCTCTGGGGTCCCTGGGATGCACAAATGGCAGCAGCTTCTCCAGCGCTGCCTTCTCTTTATTTAATTTATAAACATGAATAAATGTGTTTTTTGTTTAAGTTCATACTTGACTATGTGTATTTTTAAATAAAAAAAAAAAAACAAGCTTTGGAGTAAGCAGATACATTTGACTGACAATAAAAGGCACAGATATCACCCCCCCAAAAGAATAACTAAATCTGATTAGCTCAAAAACATGGTGTGAAATTTTAAAAATATAGATTAGAAAATTAAATGGGAGATCGCTATCAAAACATTGAGAAATTATAATTAACATCATTTTGAAAAATCTAACCATTTAAATTATTCCTAAACTTGCACGATATAATACACATAAATCTTATAAAGAGCAGCATGAAAAAGGTTAAAAATAAGGCATAACTCTGTGTGAATATCAGCAGCAAAAGAAGTTCTCTCGTTTTGATTAATGTAACATTCTAACGAAGAATTCAATGCAGAACATTTAAACGATGAAATATTTATGAGCGTGACGAATGTGCTCTCTCCATTATGAAGGCTTGTTTTACCAGAAGATGCGCTCCCGTCTCATAGTTGCTTGTGAGCATGCGCGCTTTTGGAAGTGTCGTAAAAGCATACACACGAACCATTTTCTCGTCACAAAACAGGCCGACGAGAAACACGACGAGGAAATCTGGACTCCTGACGAGAAAATAGAGAGCAGGTTCTCTATTTTCTCGTCGAGATTCTCGTCAAGTTTCTCGTCGTAAAACCATACACACGAACGTTTTTCTAGACAAAAAAACTCTCGCGGCACTTTTCTTGACTGTTTACGACGAGAAAATCGGTCGTGTGTACGAGGCCTTAGAGTGCACACAGCTTTACTTTCAGTGTATAACGGGCAACACATCACATTTTTATCTGCAAGATTATAGAAACATACTCAAGTCATTATTCTTACAAAGCATTCCAACATAATATTAAAAAAGACACATGTTCAAAACACCCACCCCCACCCCACAATCCACATATACATACATTGGTGACCATGTTCTGCTGGAATCTGCATTTCTGTGTGCATGATTAAGCAATGAGATCCAAGAGTAGAAGGTCAGCAGATGCTTCCAAATGATTTTGCATGGTCAGACAGGAACAATACACACACAATTTTTGATCGAAAAAATGCACAAGAATTTCAGCAAATACACTAGTTGGGGGGTTTGTCAATCTGCACAATATCATTCCTTCTCCCCCCACAAATCACAGCAAAAAACCTGGCCTTCTCAGACCAAACAATCCTCCATACTGCAGGCCTTTATATAAGAGAGGTTGTATTGTTGGCAAACTGATACACGCCCAATAGAAGTACGCGCCCAATAGAAGTACACGCCCACCAGTAATACATAATACTATTTGCAACTGTGCATCAAATCTCCAACTACAGGCCAAAGATCTAAGTCCATTTGCATGCACATAAACAAAGCAACAGTTTTCTAAGCATATGTACCTGTGCAGTGTAAACCCTACAATTTTAAATGTCCAAGTCCCTGGGCATGATTAGTGCTAACAAACTTTAACATCAGTCCCTGGCTCCAACAAGCTACCAATCTCAAGTCCAAATCAAACTTTCTTACATTAGAGACTATTTTGACAGGAGACAAATAAAATGCCAGCATGTCTTTGGATTGTGGTGAGAACCCCACACAGGGAAAACATATAAACTTCAACACAAGCATTTTGGGGAATTGAACCAGCAACCCCAGTGCTGCTACACAGAATTGCTACCCACTTAGCCACCAGGCAGCCTCACACATGTTCTCTGCATCTCTGTGGTGTGAACCAGCCCTAAGTCGATAGCCATGCTCGGTGTCTCCAAGCAATATAGAATATATTGGCCTAAGTATTGGGATGTCTGCCTTTAAACGCACATGAACTGTAATGGCATCCCAGTCTTAGTCCGTAGGGTTCAATATTGGGTTGGTCCATCCTTTGCAGCTATAACAGCTTAAACTCTTCTGGGAAGGCTGTCCACAAGGTTTAGGAGTGTCTATGGGAATGTTTGACCATCCTTCCAAGTGCATTTGTGAGGTCAGGCACTGATGTTGGACGAGAAGGCCTGGCCTACAGTCTCTGCTCTAATTCATCCCAAAGGTGTTCTGTTGTGTTGAGGTCAGGACTCTGTCCAGGCCAGTCAAGTTCCTCCACCCTGAACTCACTCATACATGTCTTTATGGACCTTGCTTTGTGTACTGGTCCAAATCATTTGGTGGAGGGGGATTATGGTGTGGGGTTGTTTTTCAGGGGTTGGGCTTGGCCCTGTAGTTCCAGTGAAGGGAACTCTTAAGGCATCAGCATACCAAGACATTTTGGACAATTTCATGCTCCCAACTTTGTGGGAACAGTTTGGGGGTGGCCCCTTCCTGTTCCAACATGATTGCAAACCAGTGCACGAAGCAAGGTCCATAAAGACATGGATGAGCGACTTTGGGGTGGAGAAACTTGACTGGCCTGCACAGAGTCCTGACCTCAAACCGATAGAACACCCTTTGGCTTAATTAGAGCAGAGACTGCTAGCCTGGCCTCACAAATGCACTTCTGTAAGAATGATCAAACATTCCTATAGACACACTAAACCTTGTGGACAGCCTTCCCAGCCTTCCCAGAAGCTGTTCTAGGGTGGGGCAAATCAAATTTTAACCCTACGGACTAAGACTGGGCTGCCATTAAAGTTCATGTGTGTGTAAAGGCAGGTGTCCCAATACTTTTGGCTAAATTGTGTATCTGTCAAGATTTACAATGGTGGTGGAACCCTCCTACACATAAATACAACATTTAGACATAGTTTTAAGACCTGAGAGATGAGACAACTTCTCTACATGAAGCAGAATGTTTGGGATTTGAACCCAGACACTCAGGGATTCAAAGCAGAAGTTCTAACCTCTAAGCCACAGAGCTGTCACATGTGAGATCCTCATGCACATAAATACACATAAATACTGCATTTCTTTGGGCATATAGGTGATGGAATTACATTACTCAAGAGTTATTCTTCTTGATTTATTCTGTGATATTTGGTGGTTTTTTTTTTTTTGTGGGTGAGTTTAGAATAGTGATATTACCCTCAAATTTTGGGGAATTACATTTTGATTTCTGATGTTGGAACACATATCAAATTTTTGGGGCTCAAATTATGATTATTTAGAAATAATAAAAAGCACAAAAAAAGTGACTAATTTTAAATTTGCATCAGCAATGGTATTGTTTGTGGTTTGTAAAGACACCTGTGTCAGTTTGGGTAAAGATTGTTGTGATGAGATGGAGAGTAAGAGCCGGTTCACACCAGGGCGGCGCGACGCGGCATGACTTGTGGGGGCGACCTCGGCGGCGCGATCTCAAGACGACTTGAGACACCCGCCGAGGCGATTTGCATAAGACTTCTGTATAGAAGTCAATGCAGGTCGCCTTGGGTCGCCCCCAAAAGTAGTACAGGAACCTTTTTCTAAGTCGGAGCGACCTGAGTCGCTCTTACTTAGAACGGTTCCATTGAAAATCGTGGGACGCGACTTGTCAGGCGACTGAGTCGCCTGACGAGTCGCCCTGGTGTGAACCGGCTCTAACAGGTGAAAGTGACAGAGAAAAAATGGAAAATTGTATCATACTTAGCAGTAATTTTCCTTTGCTGGTGCCTATCCATGGCAGCATACCTGTGATAGAACTCCGCCTCGACTCCTCCTTCAGGACTAGTGAATAGCATAAATTAAAGGCATAGTCCCTCCCCCAACATTCTCTGTAATATAGAATACCGAGGGTGGGAGCGTATGCTGCCATGGATAGGCACCAGGAAAGGAAAATTACTGGTAACTATGATACAATTTTCCATTTTCCTGGTGCCTCTATGACAGCATACCTGTGATAAATAACTAGCTGACACGGGTGGGATAATGCTTAACAATAAATGTTTAATTAGAAGAGGACATAGCAGCCTGAACTGCCCTTCTTCCGAACTCAACAGTCGTGAGAGCTCCTGGATCAATATGGTAGTGTCTGAGGAATGTATGGTGAGAAGACCAGGTGGCGGCCCTGCACACAGTCTCCAGCGAAACATTAGCCCTTGCTGCCCAGGAAGCTGAGACTGCCCTTGTAGAATGAACATTCACTCGGGATGGAGGCTCCATATTCTTCACCCTGTAGGCCTTCTGGATTAGCTTTACAACCCAAGATGTCAGAGTTCTGATGGAAGCTTCTTTGCCCCTGTATTTACCGAACGGTACAATGAAAAGTCTCTCAGAATTTCTGAAGGAGCCGGTGGCTGCTAGGTAGGCCCTGAGCACTCAGGATACATTCAGCTCGTAACAAGACTCTGAATCCGTGTCTGTAAACACTGGTAGTGCCCAGGGTTCCAACAGGTGGCTTGGAGTAGCAACCTTTGGTGTGAACCCCCGAAGGGGGCGAAGTTCCACTCTGTCGGGGAAGAAGAAGATGTGGTCGTCACCTATCCCTAAAGAGTGAAGTTCCGAGATTCTTCTGCCAGATGTAATGGCTAGCAGGAAAGCCTTCTTTAGTGTCAGGTTCCATATTGGTACTTGTTCCACTGGAGCAAAGGGATGGTGAGATAGAAATTCCAGGACTTAGGAAAATGATCGTCTGACAGGTGGGTGAATCTTCAATACACCTCTGAGGAAAGTGACTACTAAAAAGGATCCTCCGCCTGTAAAGGTAACTTGGCATGACAACCTCCATTTTGAGTTCAGGACGCCATGTCATGGGTTAAAGAAAAGTTTTTTTGAAATATACTTATTTCTGTGTAAAGGTTTTAATGGTCATTTAGGAATATACCATATCTATGGACTTTTCCCTAGCTCATGTTTGTTCAAGATATGTTAATTATAGTTCTACACAACTGTGTAAACACAGAAAGTATACATTTATGCCACATATGTTAAAATTCACATCCATGTAAGATTTTTGTTTCATCAGCGAAATATTACCTGAACTTTGTAACACGTACTAGCTAATAGGAAATTATTAACCTGAATTTGTATCATGTGAACTCCTCCCATCCCCAGTTTTGTTTTCTAGAATTGCATAAATACCGAGATGTTAAGCTGATTAAACCAGACATCATTTGGGCACATTGAAAAAGCTTTCCTGTGTCAATTTAATGTCTCCAGATCTGAGCGGGGGTCTTTGAAGTCTTTTTCCTGCATTGCACTTTTACCTGCCTGGCTGGTTAGAAGCAACTGAACCCCTACAACTGGCGGTTCGTCCGGAAAAAGCAAAATCATCTGAGGTAAGAATCCTTTTTGTCTTTATTGACTAAATATTTTCTTGCCTCAGCTCTGATTAAAGCTTTTAGACCCATAAATTGGTAGGGGATAAGAACCATGCCAGGAGGTTAATATTGGATTTTTGGTAAATCCACAGAAGGGTTTTTGGTAAACCCACAAAGA